>JAPDOI010000896.1:0-257897 GCA_029168955.1 Aplectana chamaeleonis
TTTTCAATGCGCTCGAAGTTGCAACTTCGGGCTCATTTGGGGCTCTTCCTGGCTCGTTTTCATGCGTTCTTTTGACGTTAACGTTACAGAGTGTCCCTCCACTACCCAATCCTAGCGGAATTTCGAAAACTTTTTTCATCGTGAACACTGCCTTTAAAGGCAACGATTGAAACAGCATTCAACTTTTCGCCAGAAATCGAAGGGTCCGAGGCCCACTGCAACAACAACGGGGTGAAAACCGACTTGAAACGAGCAATAATAGAATTATACGGCCCCGAAACTTGAATGTGGTGTGCTCGCCCCACCCAGCCCCTCGGTCGCCGCAGGGGAAGTGGGTGGGGCGGGCACATCACATGCAATTGTTGCGACCTCATAGAGCAATTTATTGCTCACTTTTAGCCGACATTGTTGTTGTAATCGGCCTCGTGCCGGCTTGTAGGCCGAATACACAGAAAGGTACGCGCCCAAGAGCAGTCCGGCTGGCTACTCAGAAACTCAACGGGTCCGACCGCAGATTGCTGTCAGGTCGAACCCGTTTTCGTTTTCGCCCCTCACTTCTTCCAACTGAGATGACGTCGGGGAGAAATAAAACTTATTCTCCCCCCATGTCTTCTCACTTGGGACTACGAGGAGGAGCAATGCTAAAGGGTCCGACCCGACAGAAATTGGGGATGGAACCCGTTCGAGCTGGGGTCGGACCCGGCGAATGTCTGAGCTGCACGCGGAGCTCCAGCGACGATGTGAGCGCAGCGGCCATCCGTCGCATGTACCAGTCGAACTGTCTTTAGGTTCCTCTCTATCTGTGTTTTCAATCAGCATGCCCCTCGGAGCTCTTGATTTCCGGTGGAAATTTGAAGGCTCCATTCAACTAGACTAGTTTTACTCCACCCCTGGCATCACAAGGAAAACCATTTATACGTAGTTTGAAATGAGCGAAATTGAGAACCTTGAGCCTACTACTTGCTACTAACAAAACCGTGAGTGACTCCGGTCATAGTCTAAATCGCGAGCTGCTGATCGCGGTGTGGATTGTCATTTGTCATCAATGGACCATTCATCGCGTATTCTCACCTAAGTGGCGTACCACAGTCTTTGGATCGGCTCACAAACCCATCGCACCAAGCTTGCTTACGGTTTGCTTATCGTCCCCGGATCGACTAGGCTGCATCACCCTGACCGCAAGCCCAGTTCAGAGAAAATCATTTGCGGGTCTATCACACTTTGCACTGCTAAAAAAGACGCCCATCTTCCGGATCTCCAGCACTGATTTCAACAAGAACTTCAATTAGTGGTTAGGAGTTAATAGAATTATCTAAAGTTTACAACTTTGTTGACCTTGACAGAGACTTCTCATCACCCGAAATTTTCAAGTAGCAGCTTTTGATACACGGGAACTTTCTTCTCTAGATGCTATTGAAACGCCAGGCACATAAAGTGTGCCCGAATGAGAATGGCGGCCCACGCGGCCGGCGTGCTTGGCAGGCGGCCGTCGCATTTGCCGCCCTCGGACGAGTGTTGGGTTTACACGACGTCGTCCCCTCTCCCCTCCGACTGCGGAGCGATTGATCGGCGCAGTGCTTGCTGCCAGCCGGTGCCGGCCCCGTTCGTAGTCGATGGCGGTGTGAACTTTTAGCATGCTCGTCCGAGATCAGCGAACGCGACGGCCGCCTGCCAAGCACGCCGGCCGCATGGGCCGCCATTCTCATTCGGACGCACCTTAGTAACTGGCAGATATAGCATGAAATACGACATGACTAAGCAAGTGTTGGTGTATTATAGCACAACACAGATTTTGCCGTTTGCCGGTCATTTTTGGGGTTTGCCGTTGCCGTTTGCCAAAATTTCAAATTCCTTTGCCGCACACCCCTGGTCGTGATACAAACCATGTTGTCCTTCTATGTTGTCATCACAACATTCAATTCTTGATAAGAAACATTAGGAGAGTAGTCTATGCATGGATCTTGACGGTCTGATGTTACGTCGGAATCTTCTCAGAAGCAGAGACAAACAGGCGAATAAGGCCAAAAGCGGCCCGGAAGTAAGGCTGTTTTCAGGGTGAGATTACCGAGCGGTAGCATGACAATCATGAGTATCTACCCAGATCGTGTACACTCTAGTTCGGAGAGAGACTTACTCTGGTCGATTGCGTGCGTGTGCGCGCGTATGCTGTATCTCTTTTCCCTCGCATTCTCTCGGTGCCTCAACTCTCGCTCAGCACAAACACGCTAAAAACAGTAAATTTCACCCTGAAATAGAGAGTGCGTGCAGCGGAAGAAACGGATGGCTGAGCTATGGAAAATACAAAAGGCAAGTGACGAAATAAGTCTGCGCGTAAGATCGATTGTTTTGTGTACCGTAGAATAAGTTCTCCGCCCACGATTCCTAGTTTCAGCAGCTACATATTCGTGTCCTGGAGTGCGTTCCAAAAACTGGTCCCTCGGCGAAGATTTTCATGAAAACGTATCCAGGCCGAAGAAAAGTTAACTAAAAAACTAAGCGTATATCGTCAATCACTATATGAGGGATGACGCTGGTCTGCGGGAAAAATTGTGCACGGGAAAACGAAGGAAGAATGGCTATTGATCGAACGATTCGGCGCCCAACTGCTGAGCGCGGCTATCTCTCCGTGAGACACCAACGATACCAGAAACCTACCACCAATCAATGGTAAATGCGTTTATTACCAAAGAAGTACCAACCTGTTCCAGAGGAGTTGAAACGAAACACTGGTTCTGCTGATTTTTCACTAGCTTTCCTAGAGAATTACCAGCTAATTTCTCAGCAACTCTCTAGAACACTCTGGTACTACACTATGTTTTTCCAGCGAATCAGTTGTATACAACACACCCTGGAATCGCTCCAAATACTTTCTGAAGCATACCGTTCCCGGTCAGTATCTTTGAAATTCAACCAAAGTTTGACGTGTGGGAGCGTTTGTAGGCGTTTTGAATTTCCCGCCCGCTCCCACGTTCAAACCCGCGCGCTTCTGTCGCATTGATCGACGGCCGGCTTGATGGCGTCCAGAGGTGTTGCAGTTCGCCTTTTTTTACTTTATCTTCTCGTTTTCTCATTCTCTAACTATTCTTCTATTTCTATTTGTTTCTATTATTGTTTTGGATCACGCCGGAGCTACTTACGACGACTGCGGCGAACCTGAGGCCCTCGCAGACTCGACAAATTAATAATTTACCATCACTTCAAAATTCTCACTGAAGTGTAGCAGCTTCTTTTTTTAGTTTCCTGCGTTTGAGACTCAAAATCGTCATATCTTTTTCACCAGTGGGTGAGTCTCCGTACTTCCTACTTCTGTTCAGAGCTTCAGCAGCAGGTTCCTAGATAAGAACGGTATGAGAATGGAGACTTGCCTCTCTCCATTTCTCTTATACCCTATCATTTATCATGTGGGCATAATCAATTTTGTTCACAGTGAGAATTTTGAGGCGATGGTAATTTATGATCGTCTGCAGAGTTCAGCACCGGTGACGTCCGAATTTTAGTACGAAAATTTGAGACGACGACGACAGCTTTTAAATTGTTATACCAAATACGATATACCCTTTATGACACACTTCAACACTACCGCAGGATTCTATAGTGAAGTCCTTTTTGAAACACCCTATCAATGCAAAATTTAGCAAAACCCCTCTACATCTGGAATTTTCGGACCGCAACTTCTACGACTCGCTCCACCACATGTTGTATCGCGGCACGATCATGTTCGGATCGCAGTGTTCGATAACGCGCGTTGTGTGTGATTTCATGAATCACGCTCAACTTGTCCTGCTTCACGCTTAAATCTTCGTAGAGTGCCGAGCAAATTTTAAAAAGGCGTTTTGTTGCGCTTTTTGCGCTCACAAGGCGCCGCATTGACATAACTCCCTTCAAAATTGACGATTGACTTTTTCAGGTAGTTTTCGTGCTCCTCTCAGTGAGGCGAATGTATTATTGTATGTGAAGAGAGCCCCTTAATTTTGGTATTTTGTTGAGAACGGTGCTTCTCCTTCAAAAGCTCACATCGATTACAAGTCAAAACATGACAGATTTCTGATATCATGACCGTATCATCAGTTCATAATGAGGGGGTCAGAGGTGCAAATATGCAATTTTTGATACACTTCTGGAGTTGAACCTATCATTTAATAAAACTATCGTTTAGGACTAAATGAAAGCAATCCCGAAAAGACTTCAGACCACTTTGAAGCAAGTTACAGCGTTGCGGCGCTTTGTGAGGGCGAAAAACGCCGCAAAACGCTTTTTTTTGCAAAAAAATTGCTCGGTACTGCACTTCCATCACAGCGTGCCGACTCCAACGTAAATAAGGCGCAGTAGGCGACAAACCCCAGTATCTCATCGGTCAACGCAGAAGGATTACGGTCGTTGCGTAAGGTGTACACGGAGTGTGCAACCTTCCTCTGCATCCCTGTCCGCCGCGTCCGAGTCAGAGCGCAGACATGGCGGCGGCGATTCAATTGCATTGACTGGTCGCTGCACAACATTCAATGGAAATCACGACTGATCCATCGAAAACATCCTCAAAGATAGCGCGATTGCTCATGATTATATCGCAGTTGTTGACGTATGATCTTCACATGAATACATGGGAATTCCCTGTATTTCAGGTAATAGCGCGGCTTTTATGATTTTTTCAGCAAGAAAAAGCGAAGGAAATCAAGTTGTAATCTATCAAAAAGGGTCTGGCCAAGCGGAAGAGGTTTGGTTGGCGTCAAAAACGTTCCAACAAAAAAGGGAACAATAGGCAAGTAGGATGATAAGAGTCTGGCACAAAAAGTGAACAATATTTTTCTGAGAGACTGATTTTCTCTGGCTGATACTTTTTAACAGCGAAAACAAACCGTCGTGGTATTTTACGAGGAAGAGTTTGGTGTCTTTCGGAAATAAGGCTTCTATTCGTTTCACGAGATTTTACGCGGAATACTCCTTGCTCGATGCTGTAAATTCTATTCTAAAGTTTCTGCTTTTCCTTACAGCTAGACCTAACCGTCTGTCTAGGTCTTTACGACATCATCTTCTATTCTTGATGGTAAGTATTAGGTTTACATGCACATACATTTTAACGGTTCTCGCATAGTCAGGACCATTTTCGGAACCACAAAGTGCTTTCTCGTGTAGAACAGACCGCAACGGTTTGTTTTTCAGCTGTTAAGAAGTATCGGCCAAGAAAACTCGGGGTCTCAGAAAATATTGTTCCACTTTTTGTAGACTCTACTTTCATCCGACGTTGCCTATCTGTTCCCTTTTTGTTGGAACGTTTTTGACGCCAACCAAACCTCTCTTCCTGCTTGGAAGACCCTTTTTGATAGATTACAACCTGATTTCCTTCCTTTTCTTGCCGAAAAAATCATAAAAAGTCCGCGCTATTACCTGAAATACAGGAATTTAATGTATCTCATGTGAGATCATACGTCAACAACTGCGTATAATCAATGAGCAATCTTTGAGGATGTTTTCGATGGATCAGTCGTGATTTCCATTGAATGTTGTGCAGCGACCAGTCAATGCGATTGAATCGCCGCCGCCATGTCTGCGCTCTGGCACGGCCGCGGCGGGCAGGGATGCAGAGGAAGGTTGCACACTCCGTGTACACCTTACGCAACTACCGTAATCCCTCTGCGTTGACCGATGAGATACTGGGGCTTGTCAGTAGGCGTGAACCTCTCACGGTGCCTGCGTCATTGTTTAGACTGTATTCGTCTTTCAGTACTATCGTTATTTTGCACGTGCATGTAATAGCAGTAGTTTTGTGTCTCCCGGTTATTGAATTGTTGCTTGAATTATGTACTCTCCTTTTTCTAACAACCGTGGTTGCAGTTCGCATCATGAAAGCAAGACTAGATGTGGTGCCGACACGATTGACGAATTACACTCGTACAAATGCACGAGTGAGCTGCTTCACAAACCTCCATCTATCACGAAGTTTTGCTCCAAGTTTCGTGTGTGAAAGACTTCTATCATTGGCCTATTCTATATTTTAAATGATTCCTGTAACCATTATGTGGGAATATTAACAACTACTCGACGACGAATCAAATACGTGAGCTTCTCGAAAGGTTAGATGTCCCCACATGACTTCAGCAACAGTAGTAGTTTTTGCTACGTCTGAGACTTGTAGGTTCATACTCTGGCGTCTGATGCGGAATAAATTAGACACACATATTCGAAGTGGCGCCGCTGATTGTATTCTGCGGAAACGAGCAAGAACTTATTCGTAGGAGAATGTCAAAGTCTGCGAGCGAGTGATACTCAGACGATTTCTCATCAAAGCAGAATGCGCATTCATTCCTGTAAAGACGACATCTTGCTGTCTAAAGCCTCTGTAAAATTACGAGTTAAAAACTCGTACCACTTTGGAGGCCCTCGCGGGAACATGACACCGCTAATTGTCTGCCGCACGGTGATTTGGCTTTCGGTAGAATACGCAGCATATATAGTGAAAATAATGACAAACTCATATTTCAGGTAATCCAATGCTACGAAGCGAAAACAAGATTTCTGCATTAAAAGAATGGGCAAAAAATAGAATAATCATTTCGAGGGTAGCATGCCTTGAAGAAATCTGCTGTGGTTTGTACAGGATTGCTGTCTAATGAGACTGCGTGTTTACCAGAATCCAGTGTTTCAGGTCATGCTACTATTACATACTGAAGATGTGTTCGTAGCCATTAACCTGGATTGGAGACCATCCCACATCTGATATAAAATGGTCTCAGATCTAGAGTGAGGAATAGCGCTGTGATGACCGGTTCATCAAAACTGCGCCTGTCTGACTCCGCTCCAAAAGATTTCAGTGGAAGTGTCAGGAAATGCAGTCACTGCAATAACACTGCACATTCGATATGCCAAGAACTGGAAGAGTTCGCCTAGAAAGGCGGAGGTCGTCACTATGGAGGCCTAGCAATGTCGTCAAACTGCCCTAGATCAAATATAACCAGGGTTGGGCAGGCTTGCGACCGGTCGCAACGGGGAGGGGTCGTAAAAATTTTGGATTTTTTTTTCGAGAAAAAGGGGGGGGGTTCGTAAAATTTTTGGGAAAAAATTGGGGTTCATTAGAAAAAAACCACTTGGAAAGGGGCAGAGTGAAGCAAGAGTAGTAATTCGCGGATGAAATTTAAACATTTTAAATGTAGATTAGTTTTAGAGAAACAAATAAGAATGGGTCGAACCTTGATGAGTTTCCTAAAAGTTTTTTAAAGAGATTTTTGTATACGAAAACTGCAATAGAATCACCCCGGAACTCCTCAGTAAGGAAGGTAGTCCTATCGTGATGTTGAAGTTGACTGTCACAAAATAACGTTTTTGAAAGCCTCTTTTTTAGCGTCTGACGTACCTCGTCAGAGACTAACCTTCCCAGGTTTTGAGATGGACACCACGGCCCCTAACCAGACTTCTCTCGACTTCTACCGGGCGGAGCTCAACGAACTCAGGAGGGAGCTCGAGGAGGCCAAGGACCAGCTGGAGGCTATCAAGAAGCCTCTAGCTGGGCCGACGCCTTGGTCGGCGAAGTGGGTGGGCCATCGCATGGCCGACACGTGGTACTTCGTCATGCAAGTCTGTAGCTATGCTTCGGCCGGCTGCACGATCCTGACAGTGGCATCGATATCTCTGGTATATTGTGTCCACGTTTTTAAAAGGACGTATCACGCTATCAAGCACGCAGTGCCGATAAGATTCTTCAACAATGCGGCATTGGTTGATCTGATGACTGTTCTTGTGGCAGTGAAGGAAGTCTTTAGCATATTTGGTCGAACGCGAATTGATTTTCGCTCGTTGAGATCGTCTAAATCGTCGAGGACCCCCCCCCCGTTCAGGGTGGTGAGAGTAGGGGTGGGAAGGAGGAGATGAGCCGAAACCATAGAAGGAGAGGAGAGGAGACGTGGGGGGAGGGTAGGTGCAAGAAATCGCCCAGGGGGTGACTACGGGACATGATTACCCTTAGTCGGCGGGGCGGGTGGGCAGAAGGCGGTTAGGAGAACTCTCAATTTTTGGGTCATCTTGTGAGTTCTTCTTACCGCCTTGGGGTTCATTAGGATGAAGAAGATGCGGGGGGAGGGTAGGTGCGAGAAATCGCCCAGAGGGTGACTACGGGACATGATTCCCCTTAGTCGCTTGGGCGGGGCGGGTGGGCAGAAGGCGGTTAGGAGAACTTTCAACTTTTGGGTCATCTTGTGAGTTCTTCTTACCGCCTCGGGTATGCACTGCGGGTGGGTCCTCGTGGATGTTTGATTGTGTTTATTAATAGATGTTTTTTGATGTTTTAGTTTTCCATGTTTTTATGCTTTATGTTTAGTTTCCGATGTTTTTATGTTTGATGTTTAGTTTTGGATGTTTGTATGTTTGTTAATTTTTTTGAGTTCCTGTTGTTTTTATGTTCTTGTTGTATTAGAAAAAATTATTAAATTCTTGCCTATTAGTAGCACTGCGCGGTATGCCGCTTAATATCTCAAAAAATCACGTTTGCTTATGATGGATATATAATATTATATAGCCCCATGTCCTGCATCAGGACCATTTCTCCCTCCCAGGAGGGGGGGGGGGTTCGCAAAAATTTTGGTCACCAGGGGGGTCGTAAAATTTTGCTCTCCGGTCGCAACGGCCTGCTCAACCCTGAATATAACTGAAAATGTGGCATATGAGTAAATGGTACTCCAATGAAATGACAAGTCTTGCCATGGAGGTCACGAGTGAACTGTTTTTGACTTTATTGTTTAAAGGCAGCATACACGCTTGTAAACGTAGTTGAGATAACAACAGAAATAGAATGGTATGGCACCGACCATAACGCCCACGGATTTTTAAGTGTCAAAACGACTCACGCGACGCTACACGAGTGAGAAGTTGGCTCCGCTCCCCGTATAGTCTGCCCGCCTCTGGTATTGGCGTCCTTCCCGTAAAAACAGGGTGCTTTGCAAGTTCCACTGTCGTCGATAGGTGGGTTTACCTATTGTACTTATTCCACCACCCACGTCCTGCCGATGGCTTTGAATGCGTCTCAGCACCCCGGCGTTTTGAGGAGGATGCAGTGATATAAAGTGCGTATACAGGGCGGGCCAACTTCACCGTAGCGTCGTAGCGGTCGTTTTTGACACTTCAAAACCGCGTTGTGTTCGGTGCCATACCATCTGGAATTTGTTGTTATTCCAATCATTTGCGAGCGTGTATATGCTACCTCAATTATCTAGCACTGGGAATCGTATGAATTAATTAATTCTTAGCCAGATCCGCAATGAAGCAGCAGGCATACGGTTCGAGTATCGCATGGGTGTACCATTCCTTCAGCTTAGTGTTTCTGCGCTCCAGTGCTAAATTGTAAGTGTTATTTGTATTTTTTTCGGCTGGAGTTAAAAGGTGCTGCTCTCTGGAATCCACATGTTCCGGTTGGGTTGAATGATCTATGTTGAGCGTAGATGAAGACTGGCAGATACCCGTGACAAAAGGTTTGGTCAGTTATCGCTACATTGCTCTACGTTTAGAAGCATTCCAGAAATTACGCGCCTGTCGAGAAACGAGAGACTGCATTCAGAAAGTGACAGAGTGTGGACAAACCACTCTCACATAGGAGTGTGCGGAACCTCCGAAGTGTCATCTACGCGCTTCGGAATGCCCTGCACGCCCTCCACGATGTCCTGCGCACTCTCTAAAGCCCAGAACTTGCTTAAATAAAACAAACAGTAAATCAGCAACCTCCGGGAAAAAATCGCCGGCCTAATATTTCTGTGATGGTGACCTAACATATGTGTAATGTTGGCCCAGGACTGAAATAAGGAGCTTGGGTTAGGTGTTTGAAATAAACTGCTTTACTGTACTATGTGTTTTACAAATGACGAAGATAAAAGAAGAAGCCTCAAAGCAAAGAATACCAGTTGGAAATAAAGAGATCTTGAAGAAAACGTGAACAGTATACCACACAACGCGGCTGTGATGGCCCTCAACAAGTATAAAGGAAGGAACTGGTTGCGTCGATCAGTCGCAGTGTGCTCCGGCGCCAAGAAAGATATCAATCGAGAAGTACATATTTGAAACACTAAGGAACTGTCATCAAACAGCCTCATTTTCCCTCCTGCTCACACGTTGAAACCTAAACGCGTGAGTTGAATCCGATCCGAGTTTAATGTTGACGCTGCTGTCTCCTAAAAAACTTCTCTCAGTGTCCCTCTCTTTATATAACAAAGAAAATCAACATTGGGTGTTTATTCTGTGTTTTTACAATGACAGTCAATTAACAATGACTTTTCTTTGAGCAACAAGCCCCATGGGAGCAAGCGGCTGCGTAGGCTAGTCGCAGTGTGCTTCTAGAACTCGGCAATTCTGACACTAAACATAACAACACTATACCTGGTTCTTCAATAAGTTTTGTCGTTCGATAAGAAAACACAATTTTGTGGCTCAAAATACACTTTATTATTTAGTATAATCTCCCTGAGCATTAGTACACTTGCTCCAACGATCCTCCAATCTGTGGATCCCATTCCTGAAGTGAGAATTGGGAAGGTCTGCAAAATACGCTTCAACAGCTGTTATGACCTTTTATTTGATGAAAAACGCTTGCCACGCATAGAATTTTTGAGTTCTGGAAACAAATGGAAGTAGCTGGGGGCCAAATCTGGTAAATACGGTGGATGCTCTAACAATTCATGGATTTTAGCCATTGTCAAAATGCTCTTGTGACACGGTGCATTGTCCTGATGAAAAATGAATTTTTCTTCTGCGAACCGGGTCTTTTTTCCTGATTTTTTTTTCATTTAACTGGTCCAAAAGGTTGCAATAATATTCAGAATTACTTCCACGTCCGACTTTCAAGAAATCTCGGCATGGTGTGATATTTTATTAGTAGTTGATTGAGCAATGGCCCGAGATGTTACAGATTTATTCGGCTAACGCTTCGGTGTTATCGCCTTTGTTGGAGCCTGGAATACGAAATACACATAAGGATTTAGCCGATCAAGCACTATCTCACAGCAAAGGAGTAATTTCTTAAGAAAGATAGGCGAAAAAACAACGTCATAAGCGATTTAGGGTTACTAACCTTTAGAAAACAGACCAAGGCCTGCCAGGCACCCTCAGTTTAAAGGAATCGTACGCGCTGAAAACTACTCACTGTTTCTTCGGTTTGAATTATTCTCTGAACCCACCCAAGAACGTAGGGAGAGTTCGTTCGATTAAAAACGCCTTATTGTGAAGATAAATGAGGTCGACTGTCTAAAATTCCGTCAAAAGAGGCCGGCCCTCCGTCAGTCATCTGGCACAATTTGCTGTCAGCCATCCTTATGGTAAATGATCAACATTTGATTCAGTACAACTGAGGGGAAGTTGATAGAATATACTATAAAATTACGTAAGTGTGACTTTTCTACACACATCGATTAACCTTTCCTTTTCCATAAATCACTTGAAAGAAAGATAAACTTCATTTGATCGTGAGATCGTTGGTAAAAACAGCGATCTCTAGCGATCGACTCTTCCTTTCTCAAGAGTCTATTGAGATATTTTCGGTCTGAAAAAGGGGTTTTCAGTGAATTTTTTGCGGTTTTTTCAACGTAGCTGTTATATAGGGTACTAGAGCCCCCATTATATATGGAGAACTCAAAAAAGGAAATTCATCGTAAGCGATGTCTTTAACTCGGCTGGGGGGTGAATGAGCTTGACCACATCAGACCACCCACCTCATTAGCCTTCAGAAGGCCGATCAAGCCCATAGGCAGATCAAAACCCACAAAGTTCAACAAAGGGGGCTAGTTCTTGGGTTATCGCCACACACTCGTCCTTTCTGTTAATTTTTGGGTTTCTGGAGTTTATCCAGAACGCTTCCAGAGTTTTGCGAGCAGCGATATCTGGTTCTCTGGTTCCCATGCAAGAATCGTGACGCCCACATCAAAGCAGCTGTTTCCATGCACGCGCACCCGGTGTTCCTCCAAAGGAGTGGATACCTTGGAATTTCTAAGGCCATTCAGGTGCTCTTTAATCCTCACACAAAGAGGCCTGCCGGTTTCTCGCACATACTCCTCTCTGCAAATCTGACAGGTTATCTGATAGACCACCGCTATGCTCATAGAATCGCCTTCCTTTTCATATGGGCAAATCGCACAAGACGCAGTAGTGCAAGCGCGGTTATTCAAGCGGTTTCTGATTAATTGACCCTTTGAACGTTGTTCTGATGAGCTACGTTGTTCTGATGTGAACGTTGAATTGTTCTGATGAGCTAAGCGCGGCTATACGCTCCTGCATTCGAAAAGCAGACCTCCAGGACATGGTCCAGTTGATCGAGATTCCTCCCCACAACCTCAAAGGCATCGTGCGCGGTGAAAACCAAATTTATGTTTTTGTGTTTTTTTTTCAAGTGGGCCTTATTAAGGCCATTCACGACGTCTGAAGTCTTAAAATTGAACCGAAATGGAGTTATTTCCAGTTGAAAACGTCTTTCTGGGTCCGGGGGCTGGCGTTTGGGTCGATCATCTGTGACGTCCGTTCACCAAAGGAAAAGCGAAATTAATTTATCAACAAATGATATCGTACAAATGAGTGGAAGTTGATGAAATAAATAAATGATTTCTGATAGTTGGGCTCCGCAGAGAAAAGGAGTCGAGGATTTGGCATTGCTCCTGCAAATGTCGTGAAATTGTCTTTATTGGATTTAATTCTGAACTCCAACTTGATTTTTCAAAATGTAGTGAAATTGTCGAATTGATTTGGCTGAAGCGATACCATATGCAGATAACATAATCATTAAATGTAGTGAAATTGCTGCAAACGGATTTTGGTGAGCTCTGGTCGCCAATTATCACAGTGAAATCAAGGGTGCGTCAGAAAGGTCTCTCCTGGCGAGCCGAATGAAGACAAAAAGAAAAAATAATAATCCCCAGTCAACAATGCTGAACTGAAACGTGGCCTTATGGGCTAGAATTAAGGTTCTCCGAATGCTATTCTACCTTTTCAGTGTAGCTCCTACTAACAATGAAGGAATTACTGTGACCTTCCTCTCACCGATTACTAGGGATAAAAATCATGAAAACGAAATGTAACGAATTAATCTACTCGCTACTGAATTATGTCTTCTGTGTCCTCAACGCTTTCATTGGTTCGCATTGTACAGAAACGTTTTGCTGCTAGGTTTATTCCTGTTCTCATTCGATTCAATATAAGCGCTCCACAGGAAAACCCCTTCTGACGCGTGATTTGACTCGTGATAATTGATAGAGCCTCCTGCCAAATCCGTTTTGCAAACAATTTCACTATATTTAATGATTATGTTATCTGCATATAGTATCATCACAGCCAACGATCTCGGGAATTTTCGACAATTTCACTACATTTTGGAAGAATCAAGTTCGAGAGCCAAATCCACATAAGACAATTTCATCACTGACATTTAGAGCAATGCCAAATCCTTGACCTTTTGCGGAGCCCAACTTTCTAGAAATTTCACAATCCTTTTTACAAGGGTTTCCTTCTACAATATCGCTCAAGCTCCTAAAAGGCAAGCTTGTTGTCGCTTCTTGAAAATATAGTGGTGAGAAATGAGGAGACAACAGCTCCGTTGCTAGGATTGGTCGCAAGATAATAGTTGCAACGCGGCTTCCTACAGACAAGATACAAGGCATATACTTTTTGAATTTAAAATCGGAGAAAATGAAGAAATGAGCTTTTAAAATGACCTCCAATCTGTAAGCAGGGTTGGGGCACAATCCTAGATTTGAGGAGACGGGGGCACCCACCACTATCCAAATTCAAGACAGAAGTGGAATGAACCACCCATTGGTAATAAGTGGCTACCAGTCGGAGTGATTTTCATGATCAGTTTCTATAAAAACAATGATTGAGCAAAGCAGTATCAGACATCTTTTTATCAGAATTTTTCCATCATTTACAGGCGAGTAAATCTTGGGTGGCTCTCACCTCGTCTAGGATAGAATACCCAGGGTCAGCCGTTTCAGCCAAATTTCACCGGTTCATGCTGATGTGGCTCAGTCTGCGTCGGCCTACTATGGTTCGGATTCGGAACAAGAAACGTAGATAGTTAAATACATCGTACGCGCAAGAAAACCGTATATTATTTTTTCGACCCAAAATGGGATTGTTTTGTCGTAACGTTTGCCCTTAGCAAGAAACAGTGAATCGAAAATGTCCAGAATAAGGCAACATGAAAAACGGCTTCATTCTTCTTTCAAGGCGCGGACGAGAATCATGGGCCCTTCTGATTTCATTAAAGAAAAAGTCAATCGCGAATATACGTAAACACGAATTTGTAATTTCGCGCCAAAATGCAGCCTTAAGAGTTTTTTGCATGTGGCAGTTCGTGCCGTCGAAACGCGCAGCCAATTTTTTCCTGTCCGATCTTTTACTGTCGCACCAACAGGTAGGCGCATCGTAGAAAAGCAACAGATGACCGGCAGAACTCATGGCGGAGATTAATCTTTTGACGCCTTCCCAACCTCGCATCGTCCAACATTTTTGACGCAATCAAAGTTTACCAGTGTGGCCCATCAGCCTAACCAGATACAAAATTGAGCCCGAAAATGGAAACTGATTTGTCAGAACACAAATCCATGAGTTAAGTGCGCTTAGAAGAGGACTACTGTAATCTTAGGAATAATGTTATTCGGCTCTGCTAAACAAATTTGATGATTACAAAATTGATCAATGAGGTAAAGTAGAGCAAAGAAGTGAAGAGAGCGGTGTGTCTGATCATTCACACACCGTCCTGCTCCAGAGGTCAGCAGTTAAGGATCTGCATGGACTAGCAAGCAGAAAAACATCACCACCTGTAGTGAAGGATGGGGAAGCGAATTCGGGAGTCAGAACTTAGAAAATTTTTAGAGCCAACTCTGGTAGCAAGAGATTACGGTAGCCCTTTGTTCTGGCGCAATTTAGCCTCTATCGTTCTTGTAGATTCGGATGCCTGGCTTGCATACGGTAAAAGTCCTGTGAGCATTAAACTGGAGGTCCCATGCACAGGTCCCATACTGAGATGTCCTGCACCCGCATTCTCGCAAGTCCTGCTCATCCTTACAGGGTCTTGCACGAATTTCTATGGGATGTCCTGCACACTCCTACTGATGAAACTTGCACACGTTCCACGGGGATGTTCTGCAGCATCCCCTTACCTGGTAGGTCTTGCACACGTCCCATGTAGTGTCCTGCCCATACTCCTACTACGGTCCTGGCACACGTACAATGATGTCCTGCACACTCCTACTTGAGGTCCTGCACACGTTCTACATGTTGTCCTGCACAATTTTACTATGGTCTCTGCACACATTCCATGATGTCCTGCTAGTCCCTACTGGGGTCCTGCACACGCTTCATGATGTCCTGCACACTTACCTACTGGGATGTCCTGCACATATTCCATGATGTCCCTGCTCATCCTCACTGGGTGTCCAAAGTACACGTTTCATGATGTCTCTGCCACACTCCTACTAAGGTCCTGGCACACGTTCCATGACGTCCTGCACACCCCTCCTGGGAGGTCCTGCACACAGGTCCCATGATGTCTCCGCACACTCCCTACTGATGTCCTGCACACATTCCATGATGTCCCGCACACATTCTTACAGGGTCCTGCACACGTCCTAGATGGGATGTCCTGGGTGCACACCCTTCTGGCCAAGGTCCTGCACACGTCTACGGCCGACGTCTCTGCACACCTATACTGGGGTCTGCTGCACACGTCCCATGATGTCCTACACATTTCTCCTACTGGGAGGTCTCTGCACAGGTCTGACTATGGTGTCCTGCACACTCTTGCTTACTAAGGTCCTGCACATGATTCATGATATCTCTGCACACTCCTACTGAGTGGGTTCTGCACAGGGTCGAGCCATGACGTCTCTGCACATTTCCCCTGCTGAGGCGTCCTGCACTATGGTCCCATGATGTTCCTGCACACGTACTACTGAGGTTCTTCCCGTAACACATTGGCTACGAGGTCTCTGCACACCCCTACTGGGAGTCCTGCACAGGTCCCATGATGTCCTGCACATTTCTTACACAGGGGTTCTGCACATGTTCCATGATGTCCTGCACACTCCTTACTGGGGTCCTACACAGAGTCCCATGATGTCTCTGCAACACTCTCTACTGAGGTTCTGGCACACACTTACGACGTTCTGCACACTCTTGGCTGAGGTCTCTGCACAGAGTCCCAGGCGATGTCTCTGCACACACTCCTACTGAGTGTTCTGGCACACGTTCTCATGACGTCCTGCACGCATCTTCTGGGGTCCTGCAGAGTCCCACTGATGTCCTGCACACTCCTACTGGAGTGTTCTGCACACATTACGCCTCGATATGCAGTGTCTCTGTAATACTCCTTACAGGGTCCGTCTTCTGTACACGTCCCCATGATGTTCTGCACACTCCTACTAATACGGTCACTGAATCACACTCTACTGAGGTCCTGCACACATTCCTACGATGTCCTGCACACCCCTACTGAGGTCCTCTGCACATGGTCCCATGATGCTCTCTGCATACTCCTACTAATGGTCCTGCACACTCCCATGATGTTCCGTACACATTCTATTGACGTCTCTGCAAACCTCACTGCTGAAGAGGTCTACTGCACAGGTCCCATGATGTCTCTGCACACACTCCTTCTTGAGTGTCTTTGCACACGTCTCTATGATGTCCTGCCCATTTATACATGGCCCTGTACTCGGATTGGCAACATGTCCTGCACACTACCTACTGAGGGTCCGTACACAGGTCCCATGATGTCTTGGCACACTCTTACTAAGGTCCTGTAAGACGATCCTACTCCGAGGTCTCTGCACACATTCTACGACGTTCTGCACACCCCTACTGGGGTCTCTGCTGAGGTTCCCATAATGTCCTGCACTCCCTTACTGAGGTCTCTGCACACATTCCATGATGTCTCTGGGCACTCAGACGTCCTTGGCCAAGGAGTGTTGCACATGTTCCATGATGTCCTACACTTCCTACTGAGGTCCCGGGCAATAAGGTCCTACGACGTCTCTGCACATCTCTCCTGGGGTCTTACACGTTCCATGATGTCTCTGCACACTCCAATGCATTTACTGAGGTGTCACTGCACTATTGGTGTTACGTCTCTGCCCATCTGTGGCTTGCGGTGTTGCAACAATGTTTCCATGATGTCCTGCACACACTCCTACTGAGGTCATGCATAGGTCCTGCATGATGTCCTGCACAACTCCTACTGGAGGTCTTGCACACGTCCCATGATGTTCCTGCACCACTCCTACTGGAGGTTCTGCCAATGGACATTCTACGGTCGACGTCCTGCACACCCCTACTGAGGTCCTGCACAGGTTCCCCATAAGATTCTGTACATTTCATTGAGTGTCTTGCAGAGTCTCTGCATTATGGGATGTTCCTGCACACTTTGGCTAAGGTCCTGCAATGTCCTATGATGTCTCCAGGCACACATCCTACTGGCAGAGTTCTGCACACATTCTACGTCCTATGCACACCTCTACTGATGTTCTGCACACTTTGGTCCCCATGATCTCCCTGTACACTCCTACTCTGATGTCCTGCACACTCCTACTGAGGTCCTGCACACATTCTACGACGTCCTGCACACCTGGGCCTGTACAGGTAATGATGTGTTGCATACTTTCCATTGAGGTCCTGCACACCCCTACATAGGTCCTGCACATGTCCTATGATGTTCCTGTGACACCCCTACTAATGTCTTGCACATTTAATTCCATGATGTCTCGCCTCTACTAGACCTGCACACTCCCACTGAGTGTCTCTGCACAGGTCTCTATGACGTCCTGCACACTCCCTGCTGAGGTCTCTGTATAGGTCTCCATGATGTTCTGCACATTCCTGACACATGGTTTTGCACGACGTTCCATGATGTTCTGCATACATCCTACTGACAGGTTCTGTACAGGTCTCCATGATGTTCCTGCACACTTCTACTGAGGTCCTGTACAGGTCCTATGTGATGTTCTGCACACCTCCTACTAAGGTCCTGCACGTATTTCATGACGTCCTGCACACCCTTTCTGAGGTCTCTGCACATGTCTCTATGATGTTCTGTTTCCACACTCCTACTGGGGTCCCTAACAGGTCCCATAATGTCCTACACCCTCCCTGAGGAGGCCTCTTCACGCACATTTTCCATTGAGGTCCTGCTCATCCTGCAGGGTGAGTGCTGCACACGTTTCATGATGTCCTGCACACTCCTACTAAGGTCTTGCACAGCATTCCCTAGCAGATGCCCTACACACTTCTCCCTGGGGTCCTGCACATGTCCTGCGATGTCCTGCACACTCCCTACTGGGATATCTCCATGGGCACACATTCAGATGAAGTCCTACTCATCTCTTACAAAATTATTTTACGATTCTGCATGATGTCCTGCACTCCTACTAAGGTCTCTGCACACATTCTACGATGTCCTGCACACACTTCCGCTAAGGTCTGTGCACAGGTCCCAAGTGATGTCTCTGTACACTCCTACTGAGTGTTCTGTGACAGGTCACATGATGTTCTGCATACTTTGGCCACTACTGGTCCTGCACAGATCCCATAATGTTCTGCATTACTTCTACTGAGGTCTCTGCACACGTCTCATGATGTCTCTGCACACTCCACCCTACTATAGGCTCTTGCACACGATCCATGATGTCTCTGCATACCTCTTACTGGGGGTCTTGGGCACAAGAGTCCCATGATGTCTCTGCACATTTACTGAGGTTCACTGCACAGGTCCTCACGACGTAACCTGTACACCTCCTGAGGTTCCTGCAAAGTAGGTCTCATCCTGATGTCTGCATCATCACTTACTAAGGTCTTGCACATGTTCCCACGGATGATGTTCCGTGTACACTCCCTACTTTGAGGTCTCTGCACATAGTCCCATGACGTGTCCTGTATACTCACTTTACTAAGGAGTCTCTGCACAACGTTCTACGACGTCCTGTTCGATGCTTTCATTGAGGTCTCTGCACACGTCTCAATGATGTGATGCAACACTTCCTACTGGGAGGTCTCTGCACAGGTTCTAATGATGTCCTCTGCACACTTTCTCCTGCTGAGGTCTCTGCACAGGGTTCCTATGATGTCTGCACAACTCTCTACTGAGTGTTCTCCAAAAATGCATATTCTACGACGTCCTGCACACCTTTCTCTGGGTCTCACTCGCAGAATACATGATGTCCTGCACACTCTGTACTGAGGTCTCTGCACACTCTACAGGTCATTTCCTTGGCACACATGAGGTCTACTATAGTTCTAGGACATCCTGGTGGTGCATTTTGGCTACCAGGGTTTTGCACATGTCCCATGATGTCTCGCACACCCTTACTAAGGTCCTGCGCACTCCCACTGCAGGTTCTAACAATATTCCCATGACGTCTGTGCACACCTTATTGGGGTCCTGCACACGTCTCTATGATGTCTTCTGAGCTCACCCCCTACATGAGTGGTCTGCACATTGGTCCATGATGTCCTGCTGCCTCTCCTACTGAGGTTCTGCAGGTCTCTATGATGTCTCTGCAGACTTCCTACTGAATGGTCCTTTTTTCTGGGTCTACACATAATCCCATGATGTGCACACCTTTGATACTCTGGCTCAGGTCCTGCACACTCCCTACTGGGAGTGTCTCTTTGCACATTCTGGCATCTCACCGGCGTCACCACTACTGGGGGTCTCTGCACGGGTTGGTCTATGTGCTGCTCCTGCAGTTATACTTTGGCTGAGGTCCTGCATAGGCCCCATGATGTGTCCTGCATACTCTACTGGCAGTCCTGCAGATATGATGTCTGCTGGGCCCATTGATCTATGACTTGCCGCTCTGCTGGTCTGCCTACTGCAGAGTCCCTGCACAGGTCCTATGATGTCTCTGCACTACATAAGGTCCTGCACACGACCAGGCCATAGTGTCCTGCATACTCTACTAATGAGGTCTGTTTGGTGCCATAATGTACATTCTACGACGGTCCTGCACACTTTTACTGGGGTCCTGACGTCCCACAGGGTTCATGCTCACATGGAGTCTCTGCACACGTGCCAATGATGTCAAAGCACACTCCTATTGGAAATCCTGCACAGGTCCCATGATGTCTCTGCAGCACTCCTACTGGGAGGTTCCGCACTGCCTCACTGGGGTCCTGCACACGATCCATGAGATGTTCTGGCAGGCCATGTTCATCTACTAGGAGGTCCTGCGACTGACGTACTCAGTTGATGTCTCTGGTGCACACTCTCCTGCATAGAGGTGCTGCACACGTCCCATGATGATGTCTCCCGTGCCCACTCCTTACCGAGGTCCTTGCAATAACGTCCCACATGATGTCCCTGCCCACTCCTGCCTCTGAATCATACACCCTCCCACTGAGAGGTTCTCGCACAGGTCTCTACGACGTCCTGCACACCCCTATCTGGGATCCTGCACACGTCCCATGATGTCACTGCACACTACTACTAAGGTCCTGCACACACGTTCCATAATGTCCTGCAGAGCTACTCCTAACTGGAGGTCCTGCACAGGTCCTATAGGTGTTCTCCTGCACAGTCCTACTAACGTCTTTGCAGCACTTCCCATGAGGTCCCTGCAGGCACACTCCCAAACTGAGAGTCCTGCACAGGTACTATGATGTACCTCTGCACACCTTTTACTGGGAGGTCTCTGCACGGTCTCCATGATGTCTACTGCACACTCCTGATTGAGGTCCTGCACCTACAGGTCTGCTGAGTTCCATGATGTCCTGCACCACTCCTACTGAGGTCCTGCACAGGTCCTGCATGATGTCCTGGCACAGGGCCTTACCAATGATGTCCCGGTATGCACATGTTCCTACTAAGGTCTCTGCATACTTCCTACTGAGGTCCTGCCCACACATTCTACGACGTCCTGGCATACACCTTCACTGGAGTGTCTCGGTGGCCACAGGGCCATGATGTCCTGCACACTCCTACTGAGGTTCCTGTACAGGTACCATAATGTCCTGCACACTCCTACTGGCTGAGTGTCCTGCACACTCCCTAATATGTCCTGCACAGGTCCTATGGGATGTCCTTGCACACAGGTATCTCACTAATGTCCAAAGCACAGCTCCTACTTTCAAGGTTCGTACAATGTTCGCACGACGTCCTGCACACACCTCTACTGGGGTGCTGCACACATTCCATGATGTCCTGCACACCTCCTACTGGGGTCTTGCACAATAATGTCCCATGTTTATGTCCTGTTCACCTCTACTACGGTCCTGCGCATTATCGTTCCATGATGTCCTGCACACTCCTACTGAGATGTCTTCCACACGTTCCATGATGTCCTGCACACACTCATTGCTGAGGTCCTGCGCAGGTACAATGATGTCCTGCACACACTCCTACACGAGGTCCTGCGCAGGTACAATGATGTCCTGGGTACACTCTACTGGGAGGTCTGCTGCACAGGTCCCATGATGTCCTGGGCACACTCCTACTAAGGTCTTTTGCACACGTTCCATGGTGATGTCTCTGCACATACCCTGCCCTGAGGTCCTCTGCAACACGTTTCCATGATGTCCTGCCCACTCCTACCGAGTGCGTCCCTGTACACATTCTTACGACGCGTTCTGCAACACCCCTACCTGGGGTCCTGCACACGTTCCATGATGTCCTGCACAGACCTGCCTCCTACTAAGGTACTGCACACGTTCGATGATGTCCTGCATACTCCTACGAAGCCCTGCCCACATTCTTACGACGTCCCGGGTGCACACCCCTACTGAGGTCTCCGTTATTATAGTCAACACCGACACTTCAAAGCACATCCTGCAGACGCCTTTCTTATCGATGGTGCGCTTTGACCCAATACGCGCCGCCAGTCAGAGTACATCAACCACTTTGCACAGCGTCCCCTCTTCCGAGCCGGACGTTCAAAAGTACACACCACCCTGGAGAGCAAGGTGTTTATATGGAGTCTAAGAAAACAATGACTGACTAACGAAAAAGCCACCATTTTCATAAATCCTATCTTGAGGAGGCCGGTTTCCGAGTTTCAAACGCCCGTTAGGGGCCCAGAAGTCATTATGGTGAGTTCTGACAATTATTTTTCGTCATTCATGACGGGCCGATTACCTCTAGTCGCGCCAAATTTTTCGAGCGATTTGGTCCACGCACTTCCAAAAAAAATGGTTTTCGACGGACGGAGGTGGAGGTGGAGAGGCGGAGGCGGAGGCCGGAGGCGGTGGCGGAGGCGGATAAGGAGGCGGTGGTGGAGAACGTTTTTGGCGTACTTTGAGAGGGTGCATAACTTTAGAAAGCAGGGGACCAGGATTGGGATGAAAAGTTTAAAGGCACATATGTAATTTCTTGCAGCGCGTCAGAATAGTGTGCAGCTCAGTACACTCGGCTGACGGTATGAATAGGTGATCTCATTGTAGGGCATCCGCGCGGGAAGAGATCAAAGCCAAATCCTGGTGAGCGCTTCGCGCTCACCACAATTACGTCCTGAATGCCTTCTCTGCTCATTGCGATCAACACTTTCTCCATTGAAAATCAGCTGAAAGACAGATGAATGGGATTTGATCGGGAGATCATGGGTCAACACAGCGATTCTTAGCGATCGACTCGCCCTTTCTCATGCGTCGCTTGGTTGAATGGGTCTGAAAACGAAAAAAAGGACTCAGAATTAATTGTTTCACCAGTTTGCAAGTAATTCGCAACTGATGCCATAACCTTCTTGGCCGATTTCCGGACACGAACTCGTTTCGAAGCCGAACAACCAGGTTCACACCACTCTTTAGCCTCTCGTTTTGATTCAGGATCATGTTGATAGACCCAAGCCTCATCCATAGTGATGAATCGACGCACAAAATTCACTTTATCTTTTTTACAACGCTCCCAATGTTACTGAGGACGCATTCGAATGTGTTTTTGCTCCATTGTTAGCGAATGCAGCACCCATTGTACACACAGCTTTCTAAAACACAAAATTTCTCCTGGAATATGGCTCACACTGCCTAATGAGATGTGTAGAGCCTATTCTGAATCTCTTTCAGTCAATCGACAATCTTTCAAAACCATATCCTTGATTTTGGCTATTATTTCTGGTGTTGATGCGTTTTTTGGACGTCCTTCACGTGGATCGTCTTCAAGGCTTGTACGACCACGTTAAAATTCAGCAACCCATCTTTCTACAGTTCTAATTGTAGGTGAACAATCATTATACACTTTTAACATTCGTTCGTGAATTTCTTTTTTGTAAGGCTACACCTTCCTAAAATAAGAATTTTATTACTGCACGATATTCAATTTTTTCCATAGCTATGACGCGGCAACACTAAATGGCTTGTAAACAAAGAATGAATTGACAGATTGAAATGAAACTTCAGGCCCCGGTCATAGTTGGTGCTATTTGCATCTTATCCTCACACCCCCCAACACCCCCAACACCACCCCGGTTTGATACGTATGTTTAAAATGATGGAGTGAGGCTGAGAAAATCACTGGATGCATCCTAACCAGATATGACGACGATTACGTGGCCACAACAGGATTGCACCTGTTCAGAGAAATAGTGAAGGCAAAAGGTGAAGTCACGGAGGTAGCAGTAAGGTTAACTTTCTAGTGATACGCAATAAGTTTTATCTTCGAGCCCCGCCTACCGCGGTGCATCTTCCTCATCCACGTATTGCATGGATATCGACTGCGTCGGATACATTGAGTGATTTTCTCCCAACCCTCACTCCATCATTTTTAAACATACGTATCGACCGGGGGTGCGGGGGGTGCTGGGGGGGTGCGGGGGGGTGCGGGGGAGCGGAGGGGATACACTGAGTGATTTTTTTCAGCTTCACTCACCATGTTGTTCATACGTATCGACCGGGTAAGTAAAGTGGGGGTGTTCAGAGTGCGGGGATACACCGAGTGATTTTTGCATCCCATTTCCAATGCATTTCTGTGGGCATTATCGACTGGAGCTGGAGGCGTCGGCTCATCCAATCATGACCGGGCCTCACGTCTCGGCATGTGAAGAGTAGACCAACAAAAAAATGTGCTAGTTGCAACGCACTCTCTTATCGAACGACAAAACTTATTGAACTACCTGGTAATAACCTTCATCAGCTCGTCTCAGAGGTTCTTGTGATGAGGCGAAAACGTGGAAGGAACCCCACCAAGATGATTCATTCTGTGGTGGAACATAAAGTAAACAAGCGTATGATACTCTTATTTCCACATTTCATGTAAGCAAGAAAACTACTTAGGATTCACGGAGTAAGGCTCGAGCAATTCTGTCCTTCAAGAATCCTCACTGGTAACACGCAATCCTTTCACTAAGGCAGAATTAACTCCTCGTGATGTTTTGGGAAATAGCATAATGGAAAACCACAGCATACTCGAGAAGACAATCGATTCGTCTTTATTTCTATCCCAACGGTACCATAACACGTAATTAGCCCGCTCAATGTTCTCGCTATGAAAACGCCTACTTAACTTTGTTCACGCGTGCAGAACTGCGCTGCCTGACTGCATCTGGAAGCAGGAGCACATGGAATTGTGAGCCACGGATGTCGAAGGGCTTGTCAGCACTGTCACGCGTGGGTGGCAGAGTTCCTATTTAGCATCTCGAAATCACGATTCTCACTATGCGTAAACACTGACAAGTTCCAATTACGCTCGTTCGCGCCTATGGTCCCGGGGACAGTGACAATCGATTCGCGTCAATCGATTTCCTGGCGTACATGCGGCATGAACTCAACAGGCTTTCGTACATAAGTCTTCCAGTATTTCTCTGCTCATTTATTATATGAACTCTTCGAGGTTAAGAAAAATAGTCTGGCAAGAGCAGCAGCTTTCCCATCACTGGATTAGGACGTAATACCTCCTTGAATGTCTTGGATGAGGGTTTTTTTTCGTTTGGAAGCTTCATGGTTTGTGTCGTGCATTGTGAGATTCATATCTGGCAAGCTTATCTATCAGGCAGCTCACGACCCGGAAAGATTGGGAAAGAAGGACACATCAAAAAAATCCGCTCTCGAAACGAATCCAATACCGTCCATGGACGCTTAACAATTACAAACAATTGTAGAAGAGTTTTTCAGAAAAAACACTGACCTTAGAAATGCGGTAGGGGAATAATGTAGGTGAATAAAGCAAATAAATTCCTTCGAATGTCACGAAGTGAAACAAAGAATTAACTAAAAATGAATTCTCCTAAGAAATAGAAGATCTCCTGCGATGTGAAACCAGCTATGCGGTCGAGAATGAAGGTAAGCTACGTGAAAGGGCAAAACTAATAAAAAACTGCAACAATGGGAAGAATTGAGACATTAGAGTGAAGGAACATGAAGCAGTCGCCGCGATCTGGCAATGTTAGTCGCCCAGTCGCGCTATTTCAACTACTTTTCTCGAGATTTTGTCTGGAAGGCCTGCGACCTGATCACGCGACGCGACCAGATCGATATGCAAGGTTTTCGTCCGGTCGCGATTGATCTCTGAAAGAAGCCTAAGGGAGATCTAAGATAGAAGGATTTTTTTAACATTTGAGAGGATGTGCGTGCGGTCTGCATTTTTGGTCTGTGCAAAGACATGGCACAAAACTAAATTCTACTTTAATATTTCTAGAAATCTGGTACCATTTTACCGACTCCGAGGGAGAAAGAATACGCGTGGTTCACTCTGAATGGGATCTAACTCGATCACTCAAAGAATGTTGAAGTAAAGAACGCTTGTTGCGCTTACACCATGCGCGTCCAGCACGAAAGCCATTCTTCAAATGTGCGAAGTTGGACAAGGAGTTGATTTGCCATAGCTGAATGCGCTCCTCAGTTTAAAGATAACATGTAACCTCGCTTCCCGCTATAATAAAGATCTGTAGGGAGAAAAACACTGCTCAAGCAACCAGAAGTATATAAAACACAGTATTTAGAATCGGTTGAACCTCCAAAGATTGTCCGATTCACCACGTGCTGAAAACGAGAAAAAAATCTGACTTTCGGAGTCACCGCATGGCACGCATTCAAAAACCCCATATCGAGCGACAACGTACGGCTCTAGTGCTTCCCCCCTTTTTCCCGTGTTCGCTGCTGGATGACGGAATAGGTGCGGTTTGCGTTGGGCAAGAACTGAGCCCGACCGCGTTCCAAAACGCAGCAAAGTATTTTTCCTTGCACGACACAAATGAGAACCTCGACACTCCTAGAGAAATGAGTTGCATGTGGTTGGAAAGACTGTGAGGATCAACGAGCGGGATCTTACAACCCAATGTCATGTCAGACGACACAGTCAGCAACAGTGTATATATTACTTACCATCACAGATGAATATAAATATGGATACGAAGCTCTAGGTAAAAGTTCCTGTTTGTCTATGGTCTAGTATCGGAATCATAAATAAAATAAATAAAAAATAAAATATGAGCACGCAACGACAAATGAGATTTTGTGACAGTTGTATGCGCTTGAGATGGTCCCACGAAAAAAGTGAGGAGTGAATGGGTCTCAGAACTACTAGGACTATGTAACTAAGAAACCTCGCCGGTCATATATGAGCTTTTGAAACACTGTTAGTGTTTCTTGCTAAATTATGACACGCTCTTTCCGACTCTCATTATTTTTTGCTACGGAACTCAAGTTAACAAGTTACTACTCGTTGAAGTTACTACCTTGTAATCTGTTATTTCGCCATCACTATAAGTGGAGTAATAATATAAGTACCCTCAATAAAACGTCGTAATTCACATCATTCTAGGCGCATGCGGCGCGCGCGACGCCTCAGCCTCCGCCTGCCGTCCGCTCTCTCACTGTCTCTAACCTCCGCTCCTCACCACACGCGTAAGAACCATGTGAATTTCGCCGCTTCATAGCCTGTACCCTCTACAAGACGTCGTAAATCACATGATTCGAGGCGCGAGCGGTGCGCGCGATGCCTCGGCCTCCGTCTGCCCTACGCTCTCTCACTATCTCTAACCTCCGCTCAGCACCAGCACGCGTAGGAACCGAGTGAATTTCGCCGTTTTATAGCCTGTACATCGGTCATTTGCAGTCCACGTGGGTCACGAGACGGTCATCGGCAAGAGCTTCTTTCTCCCACTCCTCCCCACCAGTACTTTCCGATTGCCTTTCATGCCTCTCCTGTTTCTTGATATAGGTCTTACATAAAATATCTGTAGACGCCTGACGAAGGACCTAAGGTCCGAAACGTTGCGGATAAAGGAATTGTAACATCTATTCTGTGCAAAGAGCTTCAAGAATTATTGCTCAGAACAACTTCAATGAAGCTGAAGAATCAAGCTAATCTGATCAATATGCGTGCTATTTGACCAATTCGTCCAATATTAATAGGTATTTTCACGTTGAACACACCATATCCAGCAATAAACGATCCTAAAAAGAATATCTGTGCTAATGGTGATGCGTGATTGCCTCGAGGTGTTCCCGCCTCGAGGTGTTCCCGCTATTTCGCTCCACACCGCCGTCAACGGTTGGAGCAGCAGGTACGGTTATAGGCCGAGGGTCAAGGGTTTGATTCCAGTTACTGCCATTGCAATTTGCGCTTGCGATTTTTTACGAAAATGGATATAACAATGTTTTCTACGATTGGGTCAGGAAAACGATTGATTAGCTTCATTTTTGCAGCGCTCTTCTAAAATGTCCAGAAAATTCAAAAATTGAGAACATTTTGAAGTATTTTCTATTATATCAAACTCCGCATAAATTCCTGTGTAAACAGGTGTCAGCACAGTTTTGCCACTAATCAGTAGCAAGTAATCGATATGAGGTGCACGCCGCGCGGTCCAAAAGAACATGCTTATCATCCGATCGTCATGGCCTTCTCGCCGGCAAAGGTTGTTTCGAGCCTCCTTGCGGAATTCGGAGTCTGTGAACAGCGAGGCTGATAGGTTCGAAAAGGTGTCAAATTTGTTTTGTTCACTTATTTGCAATGTACAATCAATGCTGAATAAAAATTTATTATCTCGAAATTTGTGTATGTATAGTGTTTCCATATAAAATGCCTGCAGAAGGTTATCTCCGCGGCTATCTCGACCAGTTTTCAGTGAATCGGGGTGTAGATCGTGAATTAGGAGTTTTTCTAAACTGGACTGTAACGAGTTTGCCCTGGTTTGATTCCGAGAAAAAATTTCGATTTTCTTCCATGAAGCAGTTTCCTTCATGCAATTTTAGTGATCGGGAACGAAATTGTTGTCGTATTTTGAGCTGAAAATGTTTTTTTCAGTTTTCCTGAACACGAAAAAAATACCCCGATGAAGAGGTCCGACCGCGAGGCTCAGGTTCTGTAGACTGAATTACCATTCCTGCTCTGGTCACTGCTGTTGTACTGTTCAAATCACAAAGCACTCGCTCGATACATGAGAATGACAAAAAACCATGAATTCCAAGGTATAACCCGTCGCATAATTATAGGGTCACTTAAATTTTTGCTCTATTTCTTGCAGCTTTGTAGCTAGACTATTTTAGTGTGCGCCACTAGATTCCTTGATAAAAATATACTCGCAGACAAATTGTCAGCGAGTTTGGTTGCCTCTGTAAGGTTTTACGCTTGATTCCGCTGAAAACGGTAATTTTTGACCGTCGCATAATTATAGGGACACTGGTATGTTCACAGAAAAATTTATTTCAAACTAAAAAATAGCAGCGACTATATTAATGGTCACTGAAATTACCCGAATCTGATATAACGCGACAAGTGCGATTCTGCATAGAAGCAATGCGATTGCTGATTGTTGACGGAGGAATGTTGTGCCAGGCGTTGGAGACAGTATTTTTTTAGCTCTTGCGCAGGTGGAATATTGTTTCTCATTTGCATACATCTGACGCACAAGGATGTCTCAGATTTTTTCACTGGGATTTAGATTTCCGGCCAGCTCATCACATCGACGTTCTTGGATCGGAACCAAGCCATTATCGAGCGATTCGCATGGAGAGCTGCGTTCTTCTGTCGAAAAGTGTACCGTGCTCGAGTGTAAACTCTTAGCCGTGGAACAGTATGCGTTTGGAGGAAATTCTGCTAGTCAGTTGAATTGGTTTTGTCGAAATAGCAGCCAAAGCCACCGTGAAACTTAATCTAGCCAAAATAGAAGAAATTCACACCTTGTTCCAATCGCGGCAGATGTCCTTGGCAAAAGCGAGTCGTTTCACCTTGTGAGAGTGGGTCACTCTCGAAACCAGCTTCATCTCCTCTGGGCGCAGGCACCTAAGGTTCACGATCATGCTGGATCGTGTCACGGCCAATAGAAAGTCCTTAGCGAGCTAGCAGATGGCGAAGGGTCCCGGTTGAGCTTGAAGCTTCGCGTATAACAAACCTTTTTTGACGTTAACTGGTTTTCGTTGACCTTCCCGGGTGTGCAGCGGTTCCGAACCTGTCTTGACGAACCAGCTGATAACATTCACAGACCGTCCGATTTGGTTTAAAGTTCGACAATCCAGAGTCGTGATGGGCGGGAATAGAGTTTTCTCGAATAGGGTCGTAGTCTTTGGATTTGTGGACATCAGTAATGGATGGGGAATGAAAAATGTTTTCCTATCAAAAAACCCCTGTAAAACTACAAAAATTTAGAAAAAAAAATCGTGTGTCCCTATAATTATGCGACGGTCAACAGTGACCGTTTTGACTAAAATCATGCGCAAAACATTCCAGAGTCAGTCAAACACGATTCAAATTGATCTGCGAGTATATTTTTACCAAGGAATTTAATGGTCCACATTACAATGTTCTACCTACAAAGCTGCGAAAATCAGAACAAGAATTCAAGTGCTCTTATAATTATGCGAGGGACTGCAGTATCTTTAGCCGGTAATAAGTTGTAAAATTGGTGTTCGTTGCAAAATCGAGTGACAGATTCGGAAAAGTGTGTCCCAAATGACCAACAAATATTCACAGGTTCTGAAAAGCCCATGTATGACTAGGGAGGCCCCTTATAAGAAGGAAGAAAAAGAGAACCGGAGTCGGAGCGGGAAACTAGTAACTGTGAATAAAGTTGCATACATATAGGCCTCTTATAAGCCTTTAGGTTTACATATCAGCGACTATAAACTAGGAATTTATGTCTCAGCAGCTGAAAATATCCCTAGAGGATTAACTGCAGACTAATGATGTACATCAAACCCGGCTTCACAACTCATCAAGAAGGAAACACCGTTTGAGAAACATCTGATCAGGTGTGAAGCGGATAACAACAGAATGAAGTGAAACGACAATTACTAAAGGGCCATTAGTGGTTGACAATGTGAGAGGGAGAAGGCTGCGTGCCATGGTAACGTCAGCTAACAACTACTAGAATAGTATGAATGTGTCGGCGGACATCTGCTGATATCTAGTCGGGCCCATTGGTTATGCAGAAAGTCAAAAGTCAAATCAGTCTAACTCATAATTACTTCTTACCTCCACCTCTACCTCCAGCAACGAATTGATAAATAACTTGACAACGGGCCAGCCAGTCCCGTCATAACTTCACCAGACGACTGTAGAGCAATGCACTCTACACGACACAAAGACCAAACTTCTATGGGAAATGATTTGAAAGATTTGTTCCTTCAAAACAACCATGAATTATCAATATGGTTGGTATAACAGGTGTGGGAAGTATACATGAGCTGATAGTTTCCCGGAATTTCTTAGTTGGTTCAGTACATTGAATAAGCCACCACTTATTGAACGAACCTGTGCGTTTCCAAAATACAAGTTCTAGAAAACAACTACAACACATTTGCTCAAAAAGAACGGTAATAGATGTTTGAAATCATCACGAAACATTAGACTTCGTAAAATGGGAGCTCCGATTGTTCGCTGTTTTCAGATGAGCACCGTTTGCTGTTACGATTAGTTGAGTTCCCTTGTATTTTTTTTCAATGTTTTTGCTTTTGTTTTCAGCCCGTGTTTTACCGACCGTGAAATACTGATTATTCATCTTTATTGACTGAACAAATCTCGAATGGATGAAATCGGATCCTCGAGGTGCAATGCATCAAAGGCACAGTCCAAGCTCGTGAGTAAAATTTGATATTGCGGTCCGGCCGCTGTATGTACAAATTACCACAGTTCTTAAAGGACATGGTGCGGTGGCGGTCACTCACTAAAACTACGGTAGAAGACGCCAGCTTTCATTATCGATCGACAGCACAGCTGATTTACCGGGTGAGTTACGGTTTTTCTTTTTTTTATTGTTTGCTTCGGCATTATTTTTGCTTCTGACTCTTATGATACTAAGAATAGTGGCTTTTCTGGTGCTATGTGGGAAGGGGGGGGGCTGTTGTATCGCACTTGGCCACGCCCATTTTTCCGTGCCGCAGCGACTCTCCTGATTTTGGCAGGGGATGGAAACCCCGGGTAGGTGCTCAAACTTAGCGCGGCACAGTAAAAAGGGCGTGGCCAAGTCCATCGCACAATAGGGCCCCTCCCCTTCCCATATAGCACCGCTTTTCTTAATGTGAGGAATTCGCCGTTTTTTGGATTTCAAAACAGAATTTTGAAAAAAAACTTCAAAGTTCGAACAAACGTCTAATTACCCTCACGCGCTAAGAATAGCCCCTATTCGTAATATTAGAAGAGTCAGAAACAAAAATAATGCCGCATCAAACAAGAAAAAAAAACCGTAACTTCCCTAAAAAATCAGCTCTGCTATCGATCGATAATGAAATCTGGCGTCTTCCATCGTAGTTTTAGTGTGTGACCGCAACCGCACCATGTCCTTTCAACATTGCGGTAAACTGTACCAACCCTGCCAAACGCGGAATCACAACTCAGAATAAGAGAGAAAAATCGAGCACCCATTTCCTCCGCTCACTTCATGGTTTTAGGTCTCAATAGGGACAAGAAACGCCATGGATTTTTATCAGAATCTACGTTCTTCCATTTGTTATCGGTCTAGTTTTATGGAGTGTTCTGCTCCGGCGCGATGGTTGCGAAAAACAAGCCCGGAACAACTCGTCTACGAATTTCACACCGTTCAAATTCACAATCTTTGAAGGCCCATAACTCCGTTCCTAGTGGGTTCTGAGCGATTCTGGAGACACCATCGTTACCAGCGTGGAATTCTCTCCAAGATGAGCAGAGGAAATGGGAGAAGATTCTGAGCCAGGACTGCACCTAAATAAGTCTGCTACTGAGACCGTTCGATCATAGTAATAGATTCAACTGCATGGAACGACCTTTCGAAGAATATCAATGAAGCGGAGGCAATTCGGACGGAGTTGAACAAAGCAGGATTGGACTGTGAATCAGTTGGAGGAAACACCCAATTTACAAGAGCGTCTGGTGCGAGGGTACTCACATTGAGACTGATGGTTCACCGATCACGAAAATCAACTCCTACGTGTACCTGGAACACTTAAGAATGGACAAGAATAGAGTTGGAGGAAGAACTCGCAAGAAGAATTAGAGCAGTATTAGTAGCCTTCGAAATTCTCAAGAATTTCAACGCCCATATGGCTGAACTAGAACTCTGTGCTCACTTGATCGACTCAACCGTAGATCCAAGCAGAAGTTTGAACAGATTCTCCTTCGCGCAACTCAACCTTCCAGCTGTGTCTTCGGTGCTGCCCGAATTTACATCGGACACGGCCTAGTCGAGCCACAAGAGGTTAAGCGTTTACCCTGAGACCAAAAAAGGTTGCTCGATCAGTTTCTAAATGATTGCATTGCCTGGACTGAACTCGTTGATTTCAGTTTGTTGCCATTCTGTCGTGTCAGAACGACTTATTCAAATTCCGCGCCATGGTACAGTAACCAGTAGGCAATCCCGAAATCAGCAAACGACTTTCTGATTCTGCCTTCTGCGGGTGGTGGCCATCGTGTATCAGCAACCCTGAGGAGGCGGGAGAAGCGGGGGAGGAGCGAGGTTTCCGATTGGACGCAGCACGGGGCTAGCCCGTGTGTGTCCAATCGGGAACCTCGCCCCTCCCCCGTTTCTCCCGCCTCCTCGGGGGCGTTGATACACGATGGCCACCACCAGCCTTCTGCTGGCGCATGTTACGCAACCGCCGTCGACGCCCACACTTAAAGGCACAGTCCAAGCTCAGGGGTAATTTTTGATATTATTCTCCGGCCGCCGTGTATAGCAATCATACCAAGCGCGAAATCTCAATTCGCTCAAATAAGCGAGAAAAAGCTAGGAAAAAGTCGGTCACGCCCCCTTGAAAGAAAATTTGGGTAACGCCCTCTGCGAGGTTTCCGACCTCAATAGGGAAGAGAAGCGCGATTGATTTTATTCGATATCTACGTTCTTCTATTTATTTTCGGTTTGGCTTTATATTGTGACCTGCTTCAGAACGATGGCTGCGAATCACGAGAAAAGACAGGCTCGAGACAACTCGTCCGCGAGCATCTCCCCGTTCAAATTCAAAATCTTTGAGGGGCCATAACTCTGTTCATAGTGAGTTCCGAGCGATTCCGAAAACATCATTGTAATTAGCGTGAAATTTTCTCCAAGACAGACTGAAAAGCGAAAAATCGATTCTGAGGTTGTACTGTGCCTTTAAGCCCGTTTGAACTTCTCTCGCCTTGCAGAATTATTCTCTTCTAGGCCCACACTCTTCGAGGGAGAGTCGCCCCAATGGACCCGTTTTTTGTTGTTATTGAATGTTTTGAATATTTTGTTTAGAGGCAGTGTTCGCGATCAAAAAATCTCTACTTTTTTCATAGAAACGTGTGCTTTGGGACCTACCGATGACAACAGTGAAGAGAGAATTACGAAAAACCGTCGGGAAGTGGGTAAAAATCGCGTGAGCCAGTCAACCCATTGGGCCACTCCGCCCTCCAAACAACTCCTTTCTGAAGAAGCTCGAACACGTAAACAGCCGGTGATCAAAGGTGATGGCTTCGATAAGTAGCAGTGGATAAGGTGGATCACTTTATCACATGGAAAAACTTCATTCCTTCACACCGGTCAACCCTTACATTCTCAAAAATATGACGTCACACAAGAGGTCCTGCTAAGGCGGAAAAAAGTGCTTTCTAATCACTTTCTGCAGTTCTTCCTAACGCTGCTGTCACAGTAAGCTCTTAACCTATCATTATGTGTAACACGATGAACATCCAGGGGTGCGGACCGGTTGTATCGCCGCAACGCGGCGGGGCGTCGCGCTCGGTGAAGGGGGCGTCGCGCGCGGTGAAAGGGCGCAGCGATACGAAACCTGCAGTACCCCTGGCGTATCGACAAGAGCACTTTAACCCACGCAAGTGCATTACGACAGCAACAGCAGAGAAATGACGCGTCTGATTCCCTAATGTTTGATCTTCACCGCTAGCTCTTTAATGTGAAAAAAAACTAAAATATACAGTTAAATTCAAGTGATCCAAATATTCGATCGCAAAAGAAATACATAGCTCAATAGTTTTCAGGCATTTTTCGGCAATATTCGAAATTACGAGTAGTTTTTCAAATCAGATAATGAAATTAAATAATTACCCGAGCGTTTATTCGAGTCGGATATGGATCAGTTTCTTGAGTGCATTCATAAAGAGGAAAATTTTGAACCTCTGAGTTCGAAAAATATCTTTTTATTCAGAAATTTCCATAGCCTTTGATCGAATTGATGGAGGAGAGGTTTTATAATCGAATAAAGCATCGTTGAAATGAATTTAAAAATCGAAGGGTGAAGAGAAGAGTCTCGAATCGTCGGTCAAAGTCAAAGGAATCACAGAAAAATGAAAAAGGAAGTATAATAGAGTTCAAAAATTGTTTTTTTTTAAATCGAACAACGATAATACAACTTTTCCTCACTTTTTTAATCGCCCGACTGCGGTTTTTCTATTTTTTTCTCCCTTTTTCTTCAAAATTTAATTTACAATTTAGGCGTTCTCTAGCTTAAATAATTTTTACGGTCCCTTTTCAGGTAAACTGTTACAAAATATTTTTGAGTTGGATCGTTTATTGTTGAAATTCCCATCACCGTAATGAGCATCGTCTTCCATATTTCTCTTTCGAGAACTGAATATTGTCCACTGTTTACGAGAAAAACCTAGAATGTTTTCATTTATTCCTTCTTTTGAGACAAATAAAAACTTGCGGTTAAATATTTAATAATATTCCTAGGTTAGGATTAGCAATGACGAATACAACGAGTTAACAATGTCTTCAAAAAATATGTATGAATAAAAAATCTAAAAAAATCACCAACCACAACAGAACGTTCCAGTCGAACATGTGGTTTTCTTCTCATAGATAATAATCAATATGAAACCAATGAAAAAATACGCGCATATGCAGACCGAAATAGTAATACTAAGCAACACCCTAGGGAAGTTGGCCGAAACTTGGCCGGCTACTAGAATTAGATTGTTTTCATATAAAAAAACAACATTATAAAAAAACGACCCCCCCCCTTAAGCACGAACAGCAAAATAGAGCTACCTTCCTTTCTGATGCGTTCCGGGGTAACTCTAGATTTGAGAGAAATTTTTTAAAAAACTAATCTAGTTTTGGGCTAACGCTCGTAAGTTCAGGCAAATTTATCAAGTGAAATATTTTGCTATAGTCTAAGGAGCCTAAGGAGAGAAACGAAACTATTGCAAGAATAATTTTTCATTCACTCGACGACTACCTTCAGTATTTCAAAATTTGATCAGAAAAATCTGGGACAACACACAGAAGGAGGGATCACTCTAGACCTGGAATGTACATATATGTAATCGGTGTACCCATGTAATCGTTATGGTAATGGTATGGTAATGGGGCCGAAAATTGTGAAAATTTTTAAAATCGGGGAGAATCTGAGCATAGTGAAGGAACGATTTTTTGAAAAATTCATTTCGAATGTCAGAATTTTCAGAATCGGGGAAATTTTTGGCATAGTGGAGCGTTTTTTTTTGAAAAACCCGAAAATTTTTCAAATTTCCAAAATCGGGGAAAATTTGAACATATTTGAGGGACGATTTTTTAAAAAACCCACCCAAGTTGTGGCTTAAAGTTGCAGTCGTAGTACAGAACTTAAGTTTTTATAATGAAAAAAAAACTCCAACTTACAAAAAAAATCTTCCACCCTCTTCCATCAAAGTTTTTATGATTATGTATAAAATATCTTAATTTAGGTTGAATTTTCGCACAAAGTCGCATGTTTTCATCATCGAATGTTATTGAAAATGATATATTAATTACATACACTGTTTAAAATTTCAGTGAGTTCCGACTACAAAATAACCTTCATCAATGCCCTTTTCCGCCTTTTTTTAGCTTGGAAAAAAAAGAAACTCAAGTTAAATACAAAATTCAATCTCGAAATAATTTGAAAAATAGAGGCTTTGAAGCATCATTATTATCAGTAATTATCCACGGATATCCACAAAACGTAACATTTGGAAGAAATAACCAATGTTCCATTTAACTCTATTTCGAAAATTTAGGAAACCTATTACGAATTCTAGCTGGTTCCTAAATTGGTGCTAAACCTACAGGTGAAGGAGCACTAGCCTTTTTTCTAACCTTCTGCGATAAAATACACGTGTTAGAGAACGCGAATTCAATCGCAAAATGTCTAGAAAAGCACGCCTTTGATGGAAACGTCGACGAAGACTAGAATAATAGTGAATATCAGTTAGAAACGTAGAAGAAGACTAGAATAACAGTGAATATCACTCAGAATAGCTTGTTACGGATAAAATTGCGGTGAACAGGGTCTGCGCGTCTTTTAAGATTCAAATCTCGTATCGCGGAGGGTAACTCGTCCGCGACCTAGCAGTGCGACGCCGCGTAGCGACGGGGTTAGGCTGCGGCGATACAACCGGACGTCCCCCAAGTAGGGGTACCAAAATTACGAAGAAACGGAGAGAAACGCACTAAAGCGTCTTATTTAAGTCACGTTATTCTCTGGCCTGTACTAGTTGTCCGATTGAATGAACATGTTCACGGTGGTTGTCACCGGTGAAAAATGGGGCTAATCGAAAGTGAAAGAATATTTCAGGCCAAACAGTATTAGTTAGGTGTGTTAGTTAGTTAGTCAGCATAGCTTGAAAGAAAGTACGAAGCAACAAAGAGTAGAGAATTGCAAAAGACGGGTCCACATAAGATTTCATTGTGACAACGAAAGCTCCAGTGAGAGTAAAGTGGCGGCGTGAGGGTAAAGGATTTCGTGCCCTTCTGGTGCGTTTTTCTCGGTTTCTTCGTCATTTCAGTTCTACCCGGGGGCCAAACAATCGATTCAGCAATTAATCTCAAGATTGAAGATTATCGTGAGCACTGCCTTTCTTCACTGCCTCGTCTTCAGTTTTCCGCCGAAAACCGAAAAGCCGGGGTCTCATTCTAGCAGTAGGGGCTAAAGAACCAACAAAAACGACCCCCCGAAGAACTTTAATCGGCTCCGAGATCCGCTCGCGCTGGCCGGGTGGTGACCATTGCATATTCAGACCACTGAAGAGGCAGGAGAGACGGGGGAGGAGCAAGGTTCCTGATTGGACGCAACGCGAGGCTAGCGGCAGCCCACTGGCTGCGTCTCCCATTTCTCCCGCCTCTTCAGGGTTTGGAATGCACGATGGTTACCACTATACATTGGACCCGAATCGAAAAACGGATATCCGAATCATTCTGAAAACCATGGTTGTGGGTATCCGAGTACATACAGATGGATCCCGAGTGGTAGCAAGTAGTACCGGAATAGCAGTGCTTTTATATCAAATTCATTCAGATGAATCAGAAACCCGCGACTATCGTTTTTTTTAATGATTCGGATATCCGTTTTTCGATTCGGGTCCAATGTATAGTTACCACCCGCGCTGGCCCTTTCCGCTCGCGGTCGAGTTTTCCGTGGACGAGTTCGGTCCGCTTCTTCATTAGCATCAGGCGACGTTTATACTTTTTTTTGCGCTGCTCCGCGAAGTGCAAACCTACAATATCGATCGTGCCGCGCCGCGTGATCAATATTACAGAAATGTACTGTGCCGCCCCGCTCGGCGGCGGGAGTATAACCGACGCCTTAGGCCTCTTTCAGAGTTCGATTGCTCTGCGACGCGACCGAATGAAAACACTGTGTATCGATCTGGTCGCGTCGCGCGATCTGGTCGCCGGCCTTTCAGACAAGATCGTGGGAAAAGTCGCCAAATCGCGCGATTGGGCGACTGAGATGGCCAGATCGCGTCGCCATGCAGTGCACGGCGACGCGACCGATCGCGGCGACCGCTTCATATGTCCTCGTTCAAATTCCTCTTTTTCACGTTGATTCGGGCAAAATAAGTATAAGTAGGCAAAACAATCATAATACAGAACAATTATTATCATAAAATGATTATTATTATCGAAAAAATCTACGATGCACTCGAGGGTGACAATAAAACTAGGATCCAAACCAAAATGTAGTTCAATGGTCTAAACGAAACCTCCTCCCTCTTTCCACTCAAAAAAGTCAAGTACTACACCTGGGTAGAACTACTAATCCGGAAGGCGGGTACAATATCGATGGTTCAATACTACATCATGTTAACCTAGTTAAAGATTTAGGGTTTCTTGTCGATTCGAAATTGAATTTTGATAAGCATTTGGATAGTATTTTTGCGAAAGCTGAACAGAAACTTTTCCTTGTGTTCAAATCGCTGAAAACTAAAGGTCCATTGCTTTTGGTTACAGCCTATAAAATTTACGTTCGATCTGTTCTTGAATATGGTACCTGTATCTACTTTCCTCATAAAAAAACCTGTGTTGCCAAACTAGAAAGAGTGCAAAACAACTTCACAAGGAAGGTCTTCATAAGGTCTCTTGGCTTCACGTATAGGAGTATTCCCCGTGGCATAGCGAGGAATCGTATGCTTAATTCGGATACTTTACATTACAGACGCAAGAGAAATGATTTAATTTTGGTATATAATATTATAACTGGAAGACTGGGTCTCAAAGCTCATTCATTTTTCAAACTGGTTGAATCAAATACTAGGGGAGAAAGGTTCAATCTTAAATTCCGTCAGCCGCGCACCTCTTTGTGGCGCAGCTTTTTCACCTTCAGAGCCGGCATGGAATACTTGAAGATGAGTCATACTGTTCAGATACCGATCAACTTCACTAAATTCAAAACACTTGTCAAAAATTACCTTCATTGTCAAGAAAGGATCTATCAATCGTTTTACGCTTTTTCCTATCGAAACTTGTCATTTTTTAAGTTCCTCGATGTTTTCGTTGTTTTTCTGTTTTTTTTTTCTATATTCTACACGTCTGCAAGGGCGTGTAATAAAGTCAAAGTTAAATGGCAAAGCACAATGCACCTTTTCATCATAAATGACTAACCAATTGCGCGACACCGCGAACATGAAACAGGCGTCGATTAGAATGTGTACGTAAAAGTGCGTGGTTGCCCACTTCCGCTATTGGGCATTCACACTTCCAAAATCTGCGATTTCCACGGCGACGCGACGGTCACGTCGCCGTGCCCACGATCGCGTCGCAGAGCGATCGAACTCTGAAAGAGGCCTTAGAGTGCGAGCGCGGCAGTTTTAGCATTGGGGCGCATCTGCACACGCTGTCTATTATAGGCCCATGCCTGCACAACTCATCTACGGTTGGAATGTGACTTTCAAGAAGAAGATCTAATTTGAGATGTTTCACAGCGTTTTTCATGATCTTTTCTTCACTGATGAAACAGTTATAGTTCAATTCCGCAATCGCGTTCAGTCCTCATTATCACAATCGTAGAAGCGAAGCGGTTGTTTGTGAAAAATTCAGCTAGGAAATGAAGAAATCATTCTCAAAACAACCGCTTTGCTTCTACTATTGTGATAATGAGACTTTGCAGACTGAACACGATTGTGGAACTAGATCATAGACACTAAATCTTTGTTTTCTGGTGAAAACTCGAAAACGATTTTTATCGTGGGCACTGCCTTTGAATGCAAATAAACACTTGTTAAAACAAGTCTAAAAGGGAAATCGGAAAAAAACTAGGAACCACCGAGGCGACAACTTTTTTCCAGATTAACAGGATCGAAGAGAAGTTACAGAGTGGCTGGCTCTCGGCTGAATATGTTCCGCTCTCAAAGGCAGGGTTCGCGATTAAAGCGGTTTATGCGCTATCCTCACCAGAGGCCAGATTCGTCAATCATTATACCCCGGGTGTAAGAGCGAATCAGGATATACTCTTCCACATTTCTTAAGGGCAGTGTTCACGATGATTTTCGTTCCCGAGTTTTTCGCATAAAACTATTCGTTGGCATCTAAATGTTACCCAAATTACTAAGAAACGGCTTGAAACTCTCTGAACCGTCTTATTTCAGTGACATTATTCTCTGGCGTGGACTAAATGTCCGACTGGATGAACACGTTCACGGTGGTTGTCCCCAGTAAAAATCGGGGCTAATCAAAAATGGAGGAATATTTTAGGCAAAGCAGTATTAGTTAGGATCCGAAGAAAAGGGCGGAGCAGTAGAGAGTAGAGAATCGCGAGGGACGGGTCCACAAAAGATTTCATTGTCACAACGAACAGTTCCAGCGAGAGTAAAAAGGTGGAGTGAGAGTAAAGAATTTGGTGCCTTTCTAGGACGTTTTTCTCGATTTCTCCGTCATTTCCGTTCTACCCGGAGGCCAAACAATCGATTTAGCGGTTAATCTCAAAATCGAAGATTAGCGTGAACACTGCCTTTAAGAAAGTGCGGATGATGACACCCCGCTGCGCATTTATACCCGGGGTATAAACGTTGGGGAATCCGACCTCTCGAAAAGCGAATGAAGAGAAAAGTGTTTCTGCATCAACGAGCGCCCACAAACGGCTGAGCATTTCAAAAGACAGCATTCTACTCTTCTGCAGCCTTCACGTATTTCACGCTTGATGACGTCGCAGGACACCAGACAGATGCTAACATAGCAACACACAAGCTCTAATGCAGTGTCAGCCACATCACAATTTTTCATCGTACAATAACGCTCGTAGGATTTGGTCAGAAGGCGCGCGTGGTCGGGCTTCAGCGCCCTTTTCCTATAAGCCGCTTCAAAGTCAACCATGAGCCAAACTAGAGTGCTATCAGTGATCCTGGCGTTGAGGGCTCTCCGCCTACGCGTAACTAGATGCCTCACACGGGAACCAGAGGTGCCCAGGGTTTCGTAGGCATCTAGTCTAATTTTAACACGAGAATATACATGAATCACGGAAAGTTTAGCCTCAGTTGGTGAAATTTTAGCTACAGCGCCCGCATATTCCACGCTTATTCTCGTTTCAGCACTCGCTCGATCGACCCACCCAGCCTTGATCCGTACTAGAAACACGATCCCCGCTGCGATCGAGCGCATCGCCGTTTCTTCCCCACGGCCTGCAGCATACCAGCGGCCAAAAATATCCCTAGCAAGGTCCTCCAGAGAGCGACACGGGGTCACCCTCCACGTCGCGGGCTTGAGATTGCGCTTCAACAGAGGCCGTCGCTAAATCCGTAGATTCTCGCTACAAAATTATAGCGAGAATATACGGGTTTAGCGTCAGAGAGATCAAAGTTTCGAATTTAGCCTTCGTTTTTACAGAGAATACACGCAGAATTTGCACCCTTGTAACGTAGCTAAAACCCTTAAATTCTCGCTACATGGAATGGGGCGGCGTTTCAGGCCGCGCCCTCGGAGGCAACTAGCTACGCATTGGCAGAGCTACTCAATGGTATCGCTATTATTTGGGTTTCGTTCTGAACTAACGAAATTTCGCAGGCAGCGGATACTGTATGCTACAGTTTTCCTGAGATGGAAGCTCGGCGTTTCGTTCCATTATGACGAGTTTTCACCCGACGTCTGTTCAGTGGCAGAAGCCAGATCATTGGTCCCATTCGCTACAATAAACGTTATTAAAACAGGATGTAGAGGTAGACGTCTGGCAACGTCGCTAAGGGATCAACATATGATGTCATGTAGCCAGGGACAGGGCTCTCTACACACCAAGTGAGGAGTTGTACCGCCTTTTGCGGCTATTATTCCACTCGGGACCACTTCGCTCGCGTTGAGTGGCGTGACGTTTCAAACTGAAAAAACGGGACAACTCCTCCCTCGATGTGTAGACAGCCCCTGTCCCATGTCGAAAAAAATTGTGTTTAAGAAAGAGTACATATTGATTGAATGTCTGATACATATACTTGGTTGGTCCGAAAGTTTGCTTAAAGGATAGTGGATTTAAATGTCGGTCACCCAATATTTCAAGCAGAACGCTTTCTAGCACATTGCTGCACAAACCAAGGTATCCATACCTCCAGGATTCGTTCTGAATCCGGCCTACTTCCACCCTTTTGATAACCATGCACAACATAAGACTGCGGGACACACCCGAACACAGGGAGTGTATTTTCGTAGGGCGGGCCTGCGCGATGGTGCATTTTCTGCACCCGTCTCTCACATTCTGGTCCGCATCGACTAGATGAGAGCCAGCCGAAGGCCAACTCTGACGGGGGCTTCAGACATACATGGCGAAAGTTGGTTACCCACATTTGGTGCGAGACTTGTGGACCAACACAGTACATATTAGCAGACGTGAAGATCTCTCAGGGCAAATGCAGTATTTCTGACAGTTTGTGCGTCCATCATTGCCTTACAATGCAACTGGAAGCCTGTAAATGTAAGTGAATGGGACCGAAGATCCGATTTCTGCCCCTGAACGGACGTCGGGTGAAAACTCGTTATAATGGGACTTTTCCTTTATTTTGAGTTAACTATAGTAATAAATACATTTATTGAATGAATTCTGCAAAGTACGAACATGGAAAAATACAATGAAAACTATCGTCATGTCTGAGAGACACTTTTCAAAGAATCCTGCTTTTCTTTTTCAGCCAGCTTTCTTCTTAACATCTCATTCCTTTCGCACTCCTAAAGTACACATGTAATAAGGGAATATGACGGCATATAACTGAGTACTCGATTCTTGACCTCCCTAATTAATACGCAGTTACAACTTCATAGTATTACTGGATTGTACTATTCATTTAGATCATTAAATGAATATGATTACACCACTGCTCCACCCAAATGCACTCATTTAATTATCAACGCATACTCAGAAACTCAACGGGTCCGACCGCAGATTTCTGTCGGGTCGAACCCCTTTCCGTTTTCGCCCCTCACTTCTTCCAAATGAGACGACGTGGGGGAGAAGTAAAATTTATTCTCCCCATGTCGTCTCACTTGGGACTACGTGGAGGAGCAATGCTAAAGGGTCCGACCCGACAGAAATCTGGGGATGGACCCCGTTCGAGCTGGGGTCGGACCCGGCGAATGTCTGAGTACGATTTGATAAGTCTGCAGTTCTACCAATCTACATCAATTAACCTAACTTTATAAACGGTAAATACACTTGCGTCTAAGACTTTGAGGACAGCCCCCTCTGCGATGCCTAATGTTGTGTTGATTGCAGAACATGGACTCGATGAAAGTGCACCAAAATTGGATCTAATAAGAGTCGTCTTTTACTAGCCTGAAGCATGTTCGAGGTCTATTTTTTGCGCTAAATTATTCAGAAAAAAAAAAGAATTTCCGTATAGAAATCCTGGGTTTTCTCAAATACCCGGACCTTATTCCACTGAAACATTTCTTTTACGGTACAAACTTGTCTGGCTTGTCTATCACTTAAAGGACTTTATAAAATACTTTTGATGAAGTCAGAAGAAACGAACTACCGATGTAGTTACAAATAGTGATAGATGACCGGTGAAAATTGGTGGAACGCTGCGCAAAAGGCCACGCATATCTTCGGAATGGTGAATTTTTGATGGACTCAGCTCTGCCACTGTGTCAAGCTAAGCCCAGCAGATGGAATGAGGGCTAAAACGATGACAGCTCCTCACCACGCGCTCTACCCCTATTTAGGAGGTGCTGTGGACTATTCAACGGATTGTCCGAGCAGGAAACTAAAAAAAAATCAGCAAATCTGGGTCTCGAAAAGGAATCGGAGCTCGCATTCGTGAGGGAAGGGCCTTAGTCTCACTGGATACCGAAGACAAAAATATCCTGGAAAACGAAAAATTTTAAAACAAATAAAATTCAAGAATCAAAGACCCATGGTAAGACGAGGAACGCGTATCGATATGAAGTTTCAAATGAACGCCAACTACCAGTTTAACTTCGGAAGCAAAAAAAACGAAGAACCATTGCAAATCGGAGTTCTGTAGTACAACTGTAAGAGTTATGGTGTGAGGGCAGAGGTCCCCACTCGATTTGTGGCAAGAGGTTGACAATCAAGGATTCTGATGATTCCACGTGAATGCCAAAAGACGCTCGAGTTTACTGGAATTCTTACTTTCCATAACGAACGAGAGTTAAAGAGTCGTCACAGAAAATGATATCAGATTCGTGACACCTCAGTTCTGTAGGGGGAAACATATAGCCTCGGCCACTCATTTTCAGCCGGTCGAAGCAAGGCTTATCGGGCTTATCATGTCAAAATCTCCTTATCACTGTTATATCTTGCCATCACCGACAACTCCGCTGCTTACTCAGCCCAGACTCATCCTAGCGACCTAAGCTATATCATGAAACATAACTTTACAGGTCACGAGCAAGTATACTTTGACTTTGAGGTCGCTAGCCGTTTTTAGACGTTAGTTGCTTGGAAAATCAGAAATTGCACCTCGAAATTGTACTAGAGATTGGAGAGGTGAGGTACACAAATTTGAATCAGAAAAAAACCAGTCAATCCAATAATCCACATGATTTACTCTGCACTTCAAAACAAAATTTGCTCGGGTCCATCGCGTAGGTGCGTGCGCGTGCGTTGCTGCTTCTCCTCCTTCCCCTTCTCTCTTTTTTCCTCTCTCTCCACGCTCCGCAAACGCATGCGAAGAAACAAAGTGATTTTTTTTGTTTCGAATTAGAGGTTACCCACCTTTTTCAGCTGCTCCACTAATTCATTGAACTGCCGCCTTGAATCTTTCAACCTATTGTATCTGGCAGTCAGTCGATTTTTCTCCTCTGTCAGTTCAACAGTGCGATCGGTCAGCTGAAACATCCTGAGCTGCCCTGTGCTTTCCAAGCTATAGCAGCACTAACCTTCTTCTGCGCTGCATCAACTGACCGGAAGATCGTATTCAGATTATCAATGAAAGAATCCTTATAAGACTCCTTCTTCACCCTAATGTACAAGGAATTATCAGAATATGTACGCGTAGATACCAGCTCAGAAACTTCACTCACAAGGGCAAGACGTCCTCAATCTTCGACAGTAACTCTATGTCCTTCTTCATATAATTTCTAATGTCCAACAGTGTATTATAGAGCGTCACATACTGCTTGGCTTGTCGATGCTTGCTTTCCACTGTAAGAACACTGCGTGAGGAAACGATATGTACCTTCACACAAAAGAACTCATGTGTGTGTATCAGGGATGTGCGTAATTACGACTAACGACTAACGAATTTAACGACTAACGAGCTTTTTGGGTGTTACGACTAACGACTAACGACTAACGAAATTTAAAATATTTTCGTAAGCAATTCCAAAATTCGTGAGAAAGTCATTAGTAATTCAAATCGCGCTCAAACCTAAAACTTACACCAGGATTGATACATATCGACCTGTTGGTTGTTCTAGGTGGATGGTACAAAATAACCATAGCCTTCAGTATTTATTATTTATACTGGCACTGCTTCGCAGTTCTGCAACTCCCCACATTATGACCCCAACCGCACGTTGCCCAAGGTTAGGCGCAGCATTTATGCGACTTCGCGTCGGTCGCGCTACGTTATGGTAGGCTCACTGAACCGGTTGCGACAACGACCGGCTCAGCGGAGATTTTGCAGGGCACTATCAGAGGTGATAATATGGAGCGGTGCCTGTAGGCCACAACTGCCCAACGACGGAAAATGTATCCGATGATTGGATTGCAAAGGGTGCCATTTTTTAATTTCCAGACATCAACTCGAGATATGGGGTTTCCATAAAGTGGTGCTGAGACCTCTCAGTGAGTAAATTTTCCCTTGGGTGCTTATTTCTTCCGACCTCTCCCCCATTAAGGGAACAAGCTCTGAACCACGCAAGCGCTCGGCTAGTGACCCTGAGCAAAGAGCAATTATTACAAACTCGGTGCAATTCTCCATGTTGTCACCATCGGGTAGATCTCAAATAACATCATATAGCGCAGAATAGCAAATCTCGCACTGGAAAAAAACAGAGTTCAAGATTTTCTTGGTTTAAAATATTGTTCCTTTTCTTACCAAAAAAAAATGACAGAAATCGATGAACACACTCGAGTATTGGGCCTTCGTTAATTAATTATGCTTCAATTATTGCTTTAATTATGTATATTTAGGTTTCTAGTTTGAACTAGGTTCTCTAACAAGGAGTGATTTGTGTCTTCAATGGCCATGAATGTTCTGAAAAACATACCTCTCTTCATTTCTTCCTTTTTTTTTAATCATAGTGGTTTTTTCTGCCTTATCTGTGCTTGTTTTCAAAGCCTAGATTTTTAACGACTAACGACTAACGAGGGTTTTGGCCGGTTGAACGACTAACGACTAACGAATTACAAAATTTCTATTACGCACATCCCTGGTGTGTATGTAATTAAACTTCGATCGACGAGTATATTAGGCAATTTTGTATGACTGGAAACTATTTAAAACTCAGAGACTGTGTTCACGATAAAAACGGTATTCGAGTTTACACAGGAAACTGAATGCACAGGGGTTCATTTCAATAATAATGGAGAAAAAAAACGGCTAAAAACGAGCCATAGATAGCCCTATAAGGCCCCCAAACTTATATGCGCTACTCCCTACCAGCCCATTTCCCCGTCGGCCGTAGAGGGAATAGACGGGGCGGGCAAAGCACAAACATGTTTGAGGGCCGTATAGAACTACATTGCTCGCTTTTACCAGGTTGTTCAATAAGCTTTGTCGTTCGATAAGAAAGGGCGTTGCTAGGACTAGCCCAAATTTTATTTGTTTTGTTGGTACACTCTTCATATGAACGTATGTGAAGTTTCATTTAAATCTGTCAATTCATTCTTGGTGTACAACCAATTTAGTGTCGCCGTGTCACAGCAATGGAAAAATTGAATATCGCGCAGCGATAAATTTCTTATTTTTGGAAGGTGTAGCACCAAAAGAAATTCACGAACGAATGTAAAAGTGTACAATGATTGTTCACCTACAATTACCAGATTGTCCAATAATTCTTGTCCGAAAATTTCACCATTTTCTATTTTTTTTCAACTTTATTGAAAAACAAGTCTAATCAACAATATAATCACCAACGTTATCCACAACAGTGGCCCATCGATTGGGCAGCTCGCCGATGCCCTTCGCCCAGAACTCCGGGGGCTGCAACTCGAAGAAGTCCGCGATGTCGGATTTGAAGTTGTCGTAGTTGGTGAATTTTCTTACGGCCAAATGGTGCTTCAGCGGGCGGAACAAGTGGTAGTCGGAGGGGGCGAGGTCCGGGGAATACGGCGGATGGGCAACCGTCTCCCAGCCGAGCGTCGCCAACTTCTGCTGGGTCTGCTTCGCCACGTGGGGGCGAGCGTTGTCGTGTAGCAGGTGGACCGAGGCCCGTCGGGGACGCTTCTCTCGGATGGCGGCGGCTAGTTTCTTGAGCTGATCGGTGTAGATGGAGGCGGTGACCGTCGTGCCTTGCGGGAGCAGCTCGAAGTGCAGCATGCTCTTGGTTTCCCACCTGCAGCAGAGCATGATCTTCAGCGGGTGCAGGTCGGCTTTTCGCGTCGCCGGCGGCTCTTCTCCGGGCGGGATCCAGACGACACGGCGGGCGACTTTGCCGTAGAGGACCCAGCTCTCATCCCCAGTGACCAGGTCCTCGAGAAACTCCTTGCGATGCGGACGAAGAAGGAGGGACTTGCAGACGGCCACGCGGCTCTGCTTGTTGGCGTCCGTCAGATGGTGGGGGATCCAACGGGCCAGAACTTTGTGGTAGCCGAGTAAGTTGAGTCGATTGTGGATGGTGGACTTGCTGCAACCGAGCGTCGTCGCCAGTTCACGGGTGGTGGCTTCCGGCTTCTACTTGACACAGCAACGGACTTAGTCATCATCCACCGTAGAAGGCCTCCCGCTAGGCTCCCTGTCCTCGAGGCTCGTGTCGCCGCTCTCGAAACGATTGAACCAGCGGCTGACTGTGCGTTGGGACATTGCATCCTCCTTGCACGTTCTGCAGATGTTGGCGACCGCGGTACCCGTGTCGTTGCCCAGCAGCCACTCGTAGTACACGAACGTACGAATTCGACCTTGGTCCATTTTAGCTTGTACTGGTAGCTAGATGCGGCAACTGCGCCTTATATACCCCTAGCGTAGAACTTTGGAGAACCTTCTAGGAGGCTCTTACACTTGCCTGATATTATAACACTTCTAAGGAAAATTATAGAATTTTGAAAAATTTCGGACAGGAATCATTGGACGGCCTGGTAGAACAGGAGAAAGATGGGTTGCTGAATTTAAACGTGGTCGTACAAGCCTTGAAACGATCCACGTGAAGGACGTCCAAAAAGCGCATCAACGCCAGAAATCACAGCCAAAATACAGGATATGGTTTTGGAAGATCGTCCATTGACTGAGAGAGATTTAGTAGAGGCTCTAAACATCGCATGAGGCAATGTGAGCTATATTCCAGGAGAAATTTTGGGTTTTAAAAGGTGTGTACACAATGGGTGCCGCATTCGCTAACAACACATTTGAATGCGACTTTCTCAGCAACATTTGGAGCGATTGAAAAAGGATAAAGTGAATTTTGTGCGTCGATTCATCACTATAGATGAGACTTGGGTCTATCACCATGATTTGGGATCAAAACAAGAGGCGAAAGAGTGGTGTGAACCTGATTGTTCGGCTTCGAGATGAGTTCGTGTCCGGAAATCGGCCAAGAAGGTTATGGAATCAGTTTCTTGGGATGCGAAAAAATTTTGCTTGTGAATTACTTGCAAACTGATAAAACAATTCTGAATATTATTGCAACCTTTTGGACCAGTTGAAGGAAAAAATTCGTGAGAAAACCCGGTTTGCAGAAGAAAAAAAATCCTTTTTCATAAGAACAATGCCCCGTGTCACAAGAGCATTTCGACAATGGCTAGAATCCATAAATTAAAGTTCGATGTGTTAGAGCATCCACCGTATTGACAAGATTCGGCCCACAGCGACTTCCATTTGTTTCCAGAACTCAAAAATTTTATGCGTGACACGCGTTTGTCATTAAATGAAGGTCATGAAGGCTGTTGAAGCGTATTTTGCAGACCTTCCGGATCCTCACTTCAGGGATGGGATCCACAGATTGGAGGATCGTAGGAGCAAGTGTACTGTAGTTTAGGGAGATTATACTGAATAATAAAGTGTATTTTGAACCATAAAATTGTGTTTTTCTCAAATTTATTGAACAACCTGGTAGTCGTTATTTCGCCATTATTGTCGAAGTAAAACCCGACACATTCGATTTTCGGTGAGAACTCGAAGACAGATTTTATAGTGAACGCTGACTTCAAGGTACCGCACCCCACACGGCTAAAGCCCCTTTCATAGCTGGTCGCTTCGACTAGTTTCTGCACTGTCAACAGTTCCATAGCCCATCGCGGCAACAGAGCTTGCACTTAGGCGCGACGGATTGGAACACTTTGCAGTTTCAGTCGCAATCGCCGAGCGACTGAAGTATTTCATAGCTGGTCGAAACGACCTGCTTGATTTTGTTAGGTCGCTTCGACTCGTCGCGATCTTTCGTCAAGACGTAGGGTACTCGGCGCCAAAATGCAGACTCCTCACTCGATCTAGCGGCGTCGTCCGCAAATCTCTGTCATGTTTCACGCGGAATTGCATCCCACGAGCTATCCCAAGTCGCTCGAGGATTTGATATAGCTGAACTGAAATCGCTTTATTCAGCGATTTCAGATCGCGGCAGTTTTGTTGGTTGCTCCGACTTCAAGTCGAAGCGACCGGCTATGAATGGGGCTCAACCTGCGCAACAGACCGCGCGATCCACGGTTAATCAACTCAGTGGGATTTCAAGCCGAGATTTTCGAAATGAAAGAACCCGTTAAAAATGGTGCGATGCCTGATTCCGGTCCACCACCAATATGAGCCTTTTTCAGTACGGGTGTTCCAGCGAGAATGAGAAAAAATCTAGGTCTCAAGAAACGACAAAAAATCGAGTACGTTGCGTAGGTGAGCAGTGTGGACACACGGTCTCCCAGACATTTGCCAAAATGTTTGAAAAAACCTCTCTTCAACGATAAAATACCCACTTTGATTGTATAGTTCAATCAATCGTTGATGATACTGCGCCATCTCTGTTTGTGACGGTGAGCTGTCAATTTCGTACTGGTACGCTGCCACCCGCTGAGTTATCTGGCAAGAACTTCATTCTGATACAGTAGTTTGTTTTATCTGTGGGGGTAGGGTGGCGGACATATTTTAAACATAATACTCATGTTCTCCAGAATTTCATGACGGTCGCTCTCAGGCTATCATCCGTGTAAGAAATCATACTCGATTCTTTTGGCTCAGCCCCAAATGTGGGTGGGGATTACGGAATTGAGTTCTCTTCTCAAGATGAGATGTCCCCTTCGGACGAGACGCCTCACCGTCCCCCCTCCCCGGGTCAGGTGCTCTCTACACCAGGGCTGTGCGTAACTGAATTTTTTAATTTCATAAATCGTAATTTTCAAAATTCCTCGTAATTCGTAATTCGTAAATCGTAATTCGTAATTCGTAACTGATAATGAGTAATAATCCCACTCATAGCCCAAACCTCACTCGATGTAGGAACGTCTCAGAAGTTCAGTAAATGAGGTGTTTCTATATAGAAGGATGTTTGAGGTTGAGGTTCAAAATGAAACTGTTTTAAGCAGTACTTGAAAAAATTCCGTATACATAAGTGGAATAAATACCAATGAAATAGACAAAACTGAAACTCTACGCGTGTCCAAGAACCAAACCTGTGCCACGTATGCCCAAGTTTTGAAATATAGAAAAACACAAAAACATAAAGAATCATCGCCTCACCAAACACAGTTCAATCCAAGCTAACGTGGTCAACACTGTGATGAGGAGAAAAATCGCGGTTCGGTAGTTTAAGCCACGATCGATCAAGGGAAGGATAATTGGACAAGGTGGTTTTTTTGAAGGGGATATATGTACGTTTTCAAAACCACTTTCTGAACCATTCGAGTCTGCTCTCTACATTTGTGAAGCGTTACTCCGAATAAATTTATTAGCGTTCCTTTCTGTTCACGTGTAGTTTTGAAGCTCGACTGCGTAGAGATTGATCTTCTTTAACCTCTTTATTGCGACGTTTCGGGTCGTAGACCCTTCGTCAGGCTGTAATTCATTACAGTACACTGTAAGGCAATTGCTCAAATGAAGTTCTATCAGAAACCGATAAGGATACGGCAGTAAAGAGAAAATTGTCTGACCGGGTTGAGTGTTTTTGTTTTTGAAAGCGGTTGCAGAAGACGACCGACTCTAACCCAGGGCTAACCACAAGTGACCGGTTGGGGGACCAATGTCGTGTGGATGATCACGGGTCAAGTATCACTGCCTAATCCAGATGCGTTGTTAGAAGTCTCAGCGCTTCCTTCATTTCTTCCCGGTTGTTCATGGGCGGTCTCCATTTCTTTATCTCTATCGCTTCTTTTATTTTCCTCTCTACCGTGTCCGAGATGTTTCTATGTAAGACGCTGGCTGTCATTCTTGGTACAGCATCGTCGAGGTGGCGAAAGAGTCCGATGTCTGGAAAAAGGCACTGCATGGATAGGAGTTTGGTGAGCGTAACGCTCTGGAAGTGCTCATCCAATCGAAATCCTAATGGTCTTCCTGTCTCCCCGATATAAATTCTCCACACATCTCACATTGCACCCTGTAGACCACATCACGTAGTTGACAGATTTTTCACTTCCTGTGCAATATGTGCAGGCACCTCTGTCACATCGATCTTCGTAGGGTCTCGAGGACGTTAAGAGTTGTCGTAATGAGGGTGGTGGACGGAACACCAGGCGAAGGGGACGAGAAGAACCGCGGACAACTGTGTTAACATCCCTGGCGAAAGCCTCATTCACGTATGGAAGGACCAAGGCGGTGTTTGACAAAGAATGCCGATGTGGACGCCAAGTGTACGGGTCTCTATCGCTATAGCCGCTTTCATGCAGTATTTTTCTTATCTGCCTTTCCGTCGCGTCCTGATTATCGGAGGTCAACTTTCTTGCTGCGCGTACGAAGTTTCTCGTACGAAGCAAATTGGTGCAACTGTAGCAACCCGACAGGAGCATCTAATTAGGAATATACCATTTCCACGAAAATATGTCCAGGCCCCGTCCTACACTCCTTCATGGACAGCAAGACTGGCCGTACTCGAATCCGATATAATTCAAATTATTGAGAATCATCGCCGAAGGAGTGCTCCAGATAACATGACTGTCACAGAAAGGGCTGGCTTACGAAAGGCACTCCTACTCAGATCAACACTCAGGTTTTCCATTGGTGACAAGTGCGGAGGTTTTGTTGTTATGACGAAGGAAAGAGACATAACGTTATGTCAAGAATCCCTTTCTGATCCAGCAACCTACACGATTTCTTCAATTAACGAATACAAAAACAACTTGAAGAAACTGAATGCTGACGTTAAGCGTTTACTGGATAGGAAATTGGACAAAAAGATTCGAACGAGGCTCATTCCTACACATGCAACCATCCCTACCTATTACCAACTGGTGAGAACGCATAAGCTCCCTGTCGCGGAGGAAGGAACACAGCCGACTAACGCTAATATCAAAACGCGACCGATCGTGTCTTGTTGCAACGGACCAACGGACGGGATCAGCTGGTTCTTACATCAGGTTTTGTCTCCTCTTCTACAATTTGTCCCTTCACATCTTGTGAACACCGATCATTTCCTGGAGAAACTGAGGAACAGCGATTTGACTGGTTCGTATATATAGTATCAGAGCTTTGACGTCACCGCTCTGTATACGAACGTGGACACTCATTCGGCGGTAGCATCTTGTATGATCTCATTGCGCCAACATCTACAGGATGTTCATCTCTTCGGCCTTGAACCTGAAGACATTGAAGAACTCCTCACTTCAGTTGTTGATTTCAACTTCTTTCGTTTCAACAACACCATCTACAGACAAAGACGTGGTCTTACTATGGGCAATAGACTTGCACCACTTCTTGCAATACTGTTCATGGGCAACCTTGAAAGAAGTAGCCTTACACCGGATGAAGTCTTCTACGGTCGCTACATTGATGACATACTAATAGCGGCCAAATCACGAGGAACGTTGCACCATATTCTGTCGAGCTTGAATTCCCAAAATGCAGCCATCCAGCTCCCGGCAGAACGACCCGGTTCTGATGGATACCTCCCATTTCTGAACACCAAGATTAAAGTATCCAATCAGCGGGTTCACAACACCTGGTACACTAAGCCTGCATGGAAAAATATTTTACTGCATTCACGTAGCTGTCATCCATTATTTATGAAGAGCAGTGTCGTGAGAAACTTCGTACGCGCAGCAAGAAAGTTGACCTCTGATAATCAGGACGCGACGGAAAGGCAGATAAGAAAAATACTGAAAACCGCTATAGCGATAGAGACCCGTACACTTGGCGTCCATATCGGCATGCTTTGTCAAACACCGCCTTGGTCCTTCCATACGTGAATGAGGCTTTCGCCAGGGATGTTAACACAGTTGTCCGCGGTTCTTCTCTTCCTCTTCGCCTGGTGTTCCGTCCACCACCCTCATTACGACAACTCTTAACGTCCTCGAGACCCTACGAAGATCGATGTGACAGAGGTGCCTGCACATATTGCACAGGAAGTGAAAAAATCTGTCAACTACGTGATGTGGTCTACAGGGTGCAATGTGAGATGTGTGGAGAATTCTATATCGGGGAGACAGGAAGACCATTAGGATTTCGATTGGATGAGCACTTCACAGCGTTACGCTCACCAAACTCCTATCCATGCAGTGCCTTTTCCAGACATCGGACCCTTTGCCACCTCGACGATGCTGTACCAAGAATGACAGCCAGCGTCTTACATAGAAACATCTCGGACACGGTAGAGAGGAAAATAAAAGAAGCGATAGAGATAAAGAAATGGAGACCGCCCATGAACAACCGGGAAGAAATGAAGGAAGCGCTGAGACTGCTAACCACGCATCTGGATTAGGCAGTGATACTTGACCCGTGACCATCCACACGACATTGGTCCCCCAACCGGTCACTTGTCGTTAGCCCTGGGTTAGAGTCGGTCGTCTTCTGCAACCGCTTTCAAAAACAAAAACACCCAACCCGATCAGACAATTTTCTCTTTACTGCCGAATCCTTATCGATTTCTGATAGCACTTCATTTGAGCAATTGCCTTATAGTGTACTGTAATGAATTACAGCCTGACGAAGGGTCTACGACCCGAAACGTCGCAATAAAGAGGTTAAAGAAGATCAATCTCTACGCAGTCGAGCTCCAAAACTACGCGTGAACAAATTGTTGATATGAAGCTCAGAAACTCTTCAATACTGAGCGTTCCTTTCCATCAACATAAGTTTGTTGCGGTAGAGATAGCGGTTCGCGATGTTTAGGTTGCTTAGGAAACTGAAATGCAAAATGGTGAAGGTTCCCTCCAAATCTCTGAGTTGAAAAATCACAAATTTTTTACTCTTTGATTTTCTTTGCATTTGCTCCGAATTTGCTAAAATCCCTCACTTTAAAAACATGTAATAACCTTTTTGGAAAAGATAATAGACTGCAGTCATAACTTTTCTTGAAACTTTCCTCATCAAATCGGGAAATTATCACATTTTCTCTCGCAGCTGACTTGCCTCTGGGCATAGCTATCTATCAAATCTTATTTCAGGGATTCCCGTAAAACTCTTCGTCGAATAATGTTTTCAGGTTAGAAAAATATTCTCCTGATCCTTCTGCAGATTTCAATTCACGAAATAGCAGTTTTCGCCCCTAACTTTTAAACCGCTAACGTTCGCGGTGAAAGTTGTGGGTTCCAAACTTTGTTCGCTCCATAAGCCAGTTAGGCCTTCAGAACCCGAACCCCATATTTATTTTCTATAGCGGGATGGAGCTCTAGTCCGCAGTTGCAGACGATCGCTTTTGCAGGCTGCAGTTCGACGATAAACGTGCTGGGACGAAGATTAATGGTGCCATGACCACGTAGTCCCATCATGCCCCTGTTTGCGATAAGTGTCCCAAGAGCGATTGTCTGCAACTCCGGATCGGAATTCCATTCCGATATAGACGGTAGCTCTACCATATGTCTGCGTCTCTGGTGTTCATGACGGCAGACGAAAGCATTTCATGGAGATAAACAACTTTGGAGCTCGGCTCCGCCGACCTGGCTCGCATGCGAAACGACCAACTCTGAAAAAATTTGCCCCGGCGGCAGACCAACCCTGCCTTGAAGGCTCCTAATCGGTGCCTGCAGGGTAGTGTCTATCCAGAGTCCCTCCACCAGCTATGCCACTGCATCAACCTCCCCGCTGCGGTGTCTCAACCAGTGGCCGTATTCATGAAACCGCGGGCACAGGAAGGGGGCGTAACCTTCCCGTCCCTGGCGTATGGCAACCAATATCGTGCCTCCCCTGTCTAGGTTTCGATAGTGGCGGCCCCAATTCGCCACCTGCGAGAGCAGAGGCAGACATGAGTAGCTGCCCGCAGAGACGGAGAGGAGACCGCCGGGTAAGTGGTTAACGTGTCTCAGCTCCGCTATCAATGCACTCCGGCGGGCACAGGATGCCCGTCCTCGATTGTGCGGGTGGAAGGGCAGAGCGCTCGTGGCCTGCCAGCAACATATCGATCATTCTCTGAAAGGTGAGATCGACATAGCAGGCAGCCGTAACTCATTCCGCCCACCCGATAGACGGCTAGGAGCCCTCCTGTCTACCTGCCGGGTACCCAGGAGGGTGCAACATCGGAAACTCGTCCAACAGTGGGTGGACTTTGGACCCTCCGTGAGGCTTTCAGTGTTTCATGAATACGACCACAGGACGCGACGGCTCCCGAACCCGGTCGGAGGTACCTCAACCCTACCGCGACGGTGCCTGAGACCGGCTGCCCCGACTCGGTCCGCTAAAACGTCGTAACCTTCGCCGAGGTCTGCGGTGAGGAACAACCCTCCCTGCAGACTGCGGTGAAAACCGCCCCACCTCCCAGCCGTGAGGATCCCCAATTCCCCAGCTGTCAAAATCGAGCTGACCTCCGGAGAGGGACTCACCGGTCACCTTCCAGGGCCGGCATAACAATGCCGAATGAGGACTCGAGTGAGATGAGGCACCTTTTATACCGGCTGTGCTCATGGTAAACACATCAACACGTGATCATTCGCTTTACAATGTTTTTTTCATGTCTGCCACGGGAGCCGACGAGCACTCGCATGCCGATCATTTTTTCCGCAGGGCTACCGTAACACTCCTTTAAAAAATTTCCAAGTGTCACTTTGGATATGAGCACATAGTAATAGCCAACAAACAGGTTTGCACAATTTCAACCTCCTCAGCCACTTCCCAGTGGCTTCTCGAAGAGAGCGGTGTGTGAATGAATGCAAACCGCTCCCCTGCTCTTTTATACCCCGCATGTTATGAGCGTGTGTTATCGTTCGTTATCATGTTTTGTTCAAGATTGGTAACGGTAGCCCTGCGGCATGGGCGTGCTTGTCTGCGGCCGTGCCTGCGGTCAACAAGGTTCCGCAGCACTCTCTGACTCATCAGCCTTCTGAGCAGTGTAGCGGTGGCGTCGCGGTGATATCGCGAACCCGGCGCGAAGCTGTTGCAAGGCCCACGCTTCGCTATCGCGGTAGCGTTCATGATTGCGGTGCCGTTCCTGTACTGTTGCGAACAAGAAGGGATCTTCCAAGGTTCTGGAGCCGTTGCTACAGTGTCGCGGCACGGGCTCGGATCGCTGTGCCGTTGCTACATCAGTCCGGCACGGTCTTGGAGTACGGTGCCGTCCCGCCACGTTCAATTCAAATTCTCTCAGAGAAAGGTTGTAACCCTTCAATACTTTTGAGTCGGTCAGTGTGAGAAGCAGAGTGGTCCGTCATACCTGAATCACGTTATCAACTATTATATTACGCCATGTCATGTTGTCTACGCTCGGTTGGGAATAACAAGATTTAACCGAAAATCTAATATTGGAAAGGATGATCAAATATCAGGAATGTGAAAGAAGTGCTTCATTTATCTATGCTCTGAACCGCAAAATTATATTGTTCTTTCAACCGCCTTTTCACGGTTTGTTACGATTTGTTACGATTCGTTACGATTTTGGGCCGAAATTTCGTAAATCGTAAAAAAATCGCTGAAAACACCCGTAATTCGTAAATCGTAAATCGTAATTCGTAATTACCCACAGCCCTGCTCTACACACAGGGGGAGGAGTTGTACCGTCTTTGCAGTTCGAAACGCCACGCTACTCAAAGCAAGCGATGTAGTCCCGAGTGGAATTAGAGCCGCGAAAGACGAGACAACTCCTCCCTCGGTGTGTAGAGCCTATCCCACTCTCCTCGAATAAATCACAACGAAAGACGTTTGAAACAGTTGGTTGGAGGGAGGTAGAAAGAGGGAAGCTCTCCTCCACGGTTTTTCCAATTTCTAGGATGGTGAAACTGCAAAAATCACCTCGGCCAATCGTTGCCGCTCGGCAGCCAACTGAGCTTCAACTTCCTTCACACTCTCTTCTGTCTGAAATTGATACTTGCAAATATATAACCTGTAGAAAATTTATATAAATGCTTAAATAGTTCTTCTTGGTGGAACACAATAGAATCCGCGAAAGCTTCTTTCATTTATTCGGAAAGTTCCAGACGGAGGTGAAGTATTACGAAAACTTGGAGACGTTTATTATAAATCCAGATACTATCACATCTTTCTATGAGCCGGAAGTATAGTGGAGTCCACCAAGAGCGTCTCATTTACTTATCAATGAGAAGCGGTCGATTGGAGATCAATGAACATGAACCTCGTTGCAGCACAACCGCTCTCACTCAATCGGTATCGAGCGTGATGGTATGGGATTCATGCACATTGATCTCCAGCCGACCGCTTCTTATTGATAAGTAAATGAGACACTCTTGGTGGACTCCCTATAGATGATTTTCAGTGCCAGTAAAATGATAACGATAGTTGCCCTTTCTGACCCAACTTTTTGAAAATCGTACAAAAAACTTACTATCTCCCCACCAACTCTCTCACGCGCTTCAACCTCTCGTTCCAATGCTTCTAGCTCGGCTTTTATCCTGGCTTTATATTCACGCTTAGTTTTCTTAGCGTTTTCGTACTGCTCCAATAGGGTCCGTGCTTCTTCAATCTCTCTGTAAGATTCGAAAATTTGATCTACGGATTAGAAAATCTGTCAAAAACCATATTTAAAGGTATTTCATTTCAGTTTTATCACTGTCTATTGCTGATTTTAGATGGTTCTCAGAGAAAAGCGTTAAAGAGAGCAATGATTAATGCAGCAATCCAGAAGACAAATTAGTATTTGTTTGCAACCGAATTATGAACTAACTCTGGTGTGAACCGTTCTCGCAGCTCCTCCACCTGTCTTTTCTGTTCCAGAAGCTCACTGTATTCAGCCTCTTTTTTGGCGAGCAACTCCTTCTGTTCCTCAATTTCTTTACCCAGCTCAGCCTGGTATTTTTTCACCTGAAAAAATTGGCTATCTCACGAATTTAGTGATTCTGAGACACCTGGCAATGAATGAATTAAAACACACCTCCTCAAGCTTCGCTTCAAATTCGTTCTTTTCCTTGTTCACAGTTCCCTTCAAAGAAAAAAATTCTTCCGTACGCAGGTTGCCTCAGTAAAATGCAGCGCACACTTTGGGACACACTTTATGTGTAAGTTGTTATTCAATAAAATGATCAAATCCCTCGTTTTTTTTACACAAATAAATTTGGGATTGATCCGAAGTTGCCGATGTCAAGTCAGGTCGAATTTGGGATGGACAGATATTGGATCGGATACTCTCAGAACCTGGTACCGGGCGACCCGTCGCTGCTCGTCCGGGTCGCCCGAAATGGTGAATCGGGTCGCGAGAAAATTTGTGAATTTTAGATTAGTCGTCCGTACTCAGAACTTCGTTCCGGCCTTCCCGGTGCAGAAAAACTGCATTTCGGGCCACCCGGACACTCAAAATCGGGGCCAGATCCCGTTCCAGGCGACCCGCTCACCCCTCGTTTGTTACCAGCCACCCGGATGACGAAAATTGCCTTCCCGGGGCAGCGAATTTGCGTGTGACTGTACGTTACGGACGACTAATCTACAATGTACAAATTTTCTCGCGACCCGATTCACCATTTCGGGCGAACCGGACGAGCAGCGACGGGTCGCCCGGTACCAGGTTCTGAGCTACTATCGCGAATCCAGATTGCTGTACGGAAAAGAATTATGATCACTCAAAGACTTTAAATTTTGTTGAAATGTAAAGGTTTGCATGTAAAGCCTTTACATTTCAACATTTCACGCTTGTATGTAAAGGAAATCTCAGAAGCTTACAGCCTGAGCGTTAGCATCCACGAATTCGAAAATCTTCTTCGCCTTTTTCGCAGAAACCTTGAGTCGTTTATTCTCATCCAATTCTTCTAGCTGGTCCGTTTGAAACGATGAGGTTGCGGTGCCTTCCATGGCACCTTGGCTGGCATCGACAGACGATCTAAAAAAGCGTCACAAAAAATCCATTTGAAATAAGCTCCAAGACAAGAACTCAGCATACCTATCGCTATATTCAGATAATGTGCAGTAAGCATCTTCGAGCAGGCTAGAGAATTGCAAGTCCTTGCCACGCTTGAATTTTCGTTCTGGCACAATTGATCCGTGAAGACGGTTATACTTCATAACGACATTTGAAGTCGAGCAAGCCTAAAAATACTCACGCTTAGGATACAAAAGTCCCATCCCCCAAATTTTTCCTGCATAAGTAACACCTTGCCACAGCTTTTGTGGTACTGGTAATCGATGTACGATCGGAGACTTTCTGCTCGACGAGCCTTCGAGTCCATTGCCATCCTTACCAGCCACTGAAAAAGTTCAATTCCTAACGGTTGCGAATTTTGCAGGATCTTCAAGACAAAAAAGTTATTTATGTGCCCGGTTGGGAAAATATATTGTCACCTTCAGCACACAATTTACGCATCTACACTAGACGTCGGATCGCAGTGGATGGTTTTTCAATTAATATTCAAATAATTACAAAATTTGAGTATTCGTAAGTTCGACTCAATCGAGAATTTCAGTACTATAAGGTTCTTTCGAACATTCTATGCATTCGAGAATCTAAACTATTCGCTTTTTCGAACACTCGATTAATCCGAAAAGTCTAAGTAATCAATTTTTCAAATATGCAGCCGGTTTCAGAGCAGGAAGTTCGAATATTCGGCCACCAGTGAACTATTCGGAAAATATTGGAAAATTCGAATGTTTAAAAATCGGATCCAATTTCTATCCATTCGAATTGAATCCAGAGCAGGTTTTCAAATTTGTTCAATCATTAAGAAAGTTCAAGGGGAATCAGTTGAACTAATTCAATGATTCGGATATTTTGGCAATACAATATTCGAGTTCATTCACTCATTAAAGAATTTTTGAAAGAGGTTATTCGAGTCATTCATTCACTCGAGGTGTTCTAAACATACGATAATCGGGGTATTCATTTATTCGAAAACTCGCATAAAATGTCCATTTATATGTATCCTCTGGTTCCGAGCCAAATTTACTCTGTTCCCTTCCCGCGCTTGCGCGGAGCGAGGGTAGAGACAGCGAGAAAGTAAGGAGAAATGGAGACGCAGGTACGCGCGCAGACCCACGCGAGGAACGGAAACAAATTTCACTCGGAAACATAGGATACTCTACACTACTCTCGAAAACAAATTTTTTTTCGAATTTGGGACTCTCGTACATAGAACAGTTCAATGTTTTCGATTTTCATTGAACTTCCTGGATATTATTTTTTTTGCCTCCACTTTTCTCTCTTCTTCAAATAACAGCTGCGCGCACTCAGGCAGAAAATGGTCACTCAACCGGTCACCTTTTGGGTGCATTTCAGTGCAAATCATAGTGACCGGTTGTGTCCCCAAGTTTTGGGGGCGGAGCTCGGTTTTCACCACCCGGTCAGCCTAATCGAGATTCGAAACACAGTTCCTTATGACCCGGGCAACCACTAGCCATGGCACGTTGAATCCTCAACCAAACCCGCGCCGTATACGGCGCACAATCTTAGTATGAGTGACCGCGCCGCCGGCCTGGAGTGATCAAGTGGATTTGCACTCGCCCAAGTCCTTGGATCATGAAAGCGAGGGATTCCCATGTCAATCGATAGGGCATGGAAAGAACACATGCTAGATCTCTACCCGTAGCTCAATTTTTGTGCGAGGGCCCACACTCTTCCCGGGTGATGGACCCGAATTAGACTCTAGGTAATCGATAGAGAGCATTCAAGTAGAGGAAGGGGCAGAACCGGGCGCGTTGACACGTCATCACTGGTCTGAGCACCCTCGCACCTCGGCGTCACTGGCCCCCGCTCATATGCTATTGGTGAGTGACTATGACGTTGCCCAGTTGGGTTCCCATTTCTGCCTGAGCAGTTGACTCTTAAAGAGCGAATATCCTATCAGAGCGCCAAGTCAGCCATGATCGATTGTCCATTTGAGCCATCTAAGGACCACATGATACTGCAAAAAAAGAATCGCGAATTTTTTTTCAGTGGGGTGAATTTCGCATTTTTCCAAAATATAAAATTTTTGCAGTTTTTCTTCTAAAAAAGACTTCGAGCTGAGCATCTCAATTATTCCGTACTCGGACGATATAGTAAACTGAAGTATGAAACTCGAGAGTAGTAAAGTTTTAAGGAATGCGACAGGAAGCGTAAGATAGAGTTTGGAATCCGTTTTTTCAAACCTATATTGGACTTTGCCAACAAAGCTTAGTCAAAAGAAGATAAATGGTTTTCCAAAAAATGGCCACTATCCGACAGCCAGCTGGACAACGTTTTTGCTGAGTGAGAATGTTTCAACAACTGCATTTCAAAAATCACCCTTAGCCGTTTTTGATGTAACCGGGTGCATTGAGGGCAATTTCGAAAATTCATTCAGCACTGGATACTTCCCTAGTGAGTGGCCATGAAGGAAGAAAACAACTTTAGGGTAGGTGAGCTAAAACAAATCGCAGAACGAACATTGATTACGGCGAGCAAACAAGATCAATCGCAAAAATCTGCAACTGCTAGTTGGCAGCTGAGAGGAAGCTGCATATTGGACAAACTGTGAAATTCAATAGAGAATAGTTAGTCAGAAGAGTAATTCCTCAGAGAAAGCAGTACTGATGCGAAGAATACATGAAAAAAGACAGGTTGAGGACGCAGCGATGGGCAACACCTCAAACATGCATGACTCACGCGTTTATGGTAAACGCCACAGGCGACGGCTGGCGACAGCTCGCGGCAGCTTTAGGCGACATGAGGCTGCATTATCGGAAACGAGTTCATGAACATCAGAATAGAGACAGGTCTAGTAATACTTCTGCGTTTCGTGTCGGAAGAGGCAAGATCTGGGCTATATGGTGGGTGAGGAAGAACTTCCTACACCTGGACTGGGATTTCTTCCTCACCCTCCATATAGCCCAGATCTTGCCCCTTCCGACTACCACCTGTTCCGCGCGATGCGGCACTTCCTGGATGGAAAACAGCTCACTAACGATGACCAAGTCAAAGTGGCCTTAAAAGAATACTTCGACTCGAAACAGCCAGAGTTCTACGCGTCGGGAATTCAAGATCTGCCCAATCGATGGCGGAGGATCCTTGAATGTGATGGAAATTATTTTGTTGGGTGAGCCTTGTTAGTTTCTGGAATAAATGTTTTTCATTAAAAGTCGTGAAAACTCCGGAAAGTTTTGCATCAACCTAATAATACGAATACTATGAAAATAGGACAAAGACAGGCAGAAAAAGTCCATGAGCAATGGCTGAATACCCTGGGAAGCATTGAAGTAGGGCGAGTGTCAGTGTTGAGCACGGTTGCGACTCGGCGCAACGGAGGGTCGTTAAATTTTACGAAAATTTTGAAAAAAAAAAGAAAAACATGGGGGTTCGTAAAATTCTTGGAGAAAAAAGGGATTTGTAAAAAAAATTAAAAACCCTAAGAAATGAAAATTGTCTTTTATCACCACAGGTTTAAAAATTTGCTAAATCAGTCCCACAAAAAAAAGAACTAATGCAATTTTTATCTCGAAAGGGGGATCGTAAAAATTCTTCAAATTTCTAAAAATTTTTGATCAACAGGGGGGTCGTAGCTCCGCCGGGAATAGGCGCAACGGCCTGCTCAGCCCTAGCGAGTGTGGAACAAAATAACAAAATGGGAAGCAAAAAAGCACCGCGAGCGCCGAAAACAACATTCTCAACATTCTATTTTTTCATATATTTGAGTGACTGTATCCCTCTAGTGAACGCGAATGGCGGTAGGGTCTTTCGAATACTGCGATTTGTGAAGAAAACCAAGGTTCAAAGTAGTCAACCCAGGTATTTGAATTTGCCCCAACTGATTTGTTGAACAGTTGTGTTAGATCGCGAGGAATTTCTCAAGACTAGGACGGCGATGGGTAAAATGCGACAGATATCTGACGGAAGACCGGCCCAGTTTGACGGAATCCCATGCAGTCGGCTTTCTGCATACTTCCAACTAACCTTTTGATGCGCAAAACTCCTTCTAGGTTCGCAGACGGGGCAAAACAAGGGTTTGAGCCGAAGTAGTGGTATTCAGACACAGGAAGTTGCGTTCCTCCACACCGCCTTTGTTTGTGCTTGTCTCAGAGCAAGCGCCAGATCTTTCGTGTGAACAGAAAGCGTTTAGGAGAGACCCAGGCGCTGAAGAGAGCGTCGAAGAGCGATGTTTCGGGATAAACGGTCGACATTTCAGATCAACGAATTCGGCCTTTATACGGCAGCGGTCTGGCGGAACATATATGCGAGTGTCTGAGCAAATTACGCGTACGTTGTTTTCAATAAAACAACAAAGAGCGAAGTACAAGCAGCAGAATGCTACGATTTATGATGTTATCTAGAATCAAGAATGAAAAGGGGCAAGAAACAAGGCCAGGTTTCATCTGGAGCGGTTCGGGACACAAAGTCACAGGAGATATGAAATGAGATTAGAGCGAGCTTTAGAAGTTCACCAGCTCCAGAAAAAACGACTTGGCTGGACGATGTATGCAAATAAGCCACGATTGGCGCTAATGAGCGATAGCGGGCAACATTTAGTATCGAAAGGCAAGACAAAACAAGGTTTACGAAAAACAACCGCGCTGTGGCACTAGCCGGCGTTGAGACACACCAAAACGAATTGCCACACTGAAGGGCGAGATGCACACTCGCATCGCTGCGCTGTGGTCACTCGACAATGCTCATGTCCTACGTCAGCAAGATTGACAGCAGCCAATCTGATGTTTGTTAGGACTGCGGTACTATCGGCCATGATACAGTACGTCTATTTAACTGTCCGGTGAGACCTACCACGCTGACCACAATGGATCTATGGACAAATCCACTACTGGTCGCCCAGTTTCTCCGCCTATGACAGAACCCTCGATGTGGCTGCAAAGAAGAAGAAGAAGCCACACTGGAAATGAAGACGCCTAGGCAGGGTTGAGCAGGTTTGCGACTCGGCGCAATGGGAGTCGCGCAAATTTTCGAGAATCCTGCAAAAAAAATAGGGGGGGGCGTAAAACTCTTAGAGAAAAAGAGGGAGAACTGGGGAAAAACTAAAAATTTTGAAAAAAGAAGAAATTGTCTTTTAATTACACAAATTTGAAATTTTCCGGTTTTTTTCATCTCGAAAAAGGGGATCGTAAAACATTTTCAAATTCCTACAAAATTTTAGTCAGCAGGGGGAGGCACCTCGACCGAAAATTGGCGCAACGGCCTACTCAACCCTGTGCCAAGGTCCCAGAGTACAAAGGATGACTGTGCAATCAGAGGTGCATGCTTGGCTAGAGCGATACAGTAGATACGGATCGCACTGGTACTTTTGATTCACTCTCGCCGGCGAAGTTTGCCTTGGCGCAAACTCGGTGCACTTATGGTACGTACACCATAAGAAAACCGAATCGGCGCCAACGCAAACTTCGTCAGCGAGAGGAAACCGAACCTGCCAGTGCGACCTGTGTCGGCTTTACGTATGCCACACAGCCACAGTCGCAACACTTAGAGTTAAACAGCACGAGTTGAATTGAGAAACAACTCACCTCTGACACTATAACACGGAACCGGTTTCCAATCAAAATGAGACTGACCTGTATAACGGGATAAATATTCTCCAGGTCGAGTCCTTGAATTTGATGAGGCTCTATGGTATGCGGGCACTTGAGTGCGGTTAAAACTTGAACGATCTTCTCCGTCAGGGTGCTGAACACTACTCACGAAAAATTAATGTTTTGATCCCACTTGAAAGTCTGGATCGTAATGTCGTTATCGGAGCGAAATTCCGGTCAGCACTTGCGGGCAACTGCTGCTGCATCACGCAACACGATAATAATCGTGCTGAGACCACGTGGTCAAGGCGCGATCAATCTTCGTCCCAGCACAATTTTCGTCGAGCTGCCTGCTGCAGCGGCGGTTGTCTGCTACTGTGCGTTGACAGTACACCTATACGCAAAGGCAAACGCAGGACGAAATGGTCACGAGATCTGGCAATACGTGCGCGACCCCGCCATCAAGTCTTTCTCAAAAAGCGCTGCGTGTGCCGCTGCGATGAGGCATAACACTGCACAAAAAGGTATGAGAAAACCCACATTTTCTGGCCTATATCGAGATTCTCTTCAAATAAAAGATCAGTATCAATAGTTCGATTGCAGTGAGACAGACACCATACCATGCCACCAACAATCTGCAAAGTTCGCCTATAGATCTTTTTTGAACCCACTAAAAATCTGAATGCAAAAGAACTGAAATCTCAAGAAGCTATTAGAGTTATGGTCAAAACGACCGAATTATGGTCCGTGTACAAAATTCGACTGTGTGAGCAACCTTATCGAATGCAGCAAGGCCTCTGATCCTAGCTCGAAAGTAGCCAGCAGCAACAAGGAGATCCATGCAATCCATCAGACGTTGACTGTCTTCACCAGGTTCGGGGTGGGACTAAAAAAGCGGACTTGCTAAATTTTTCAAAAATTTTCACGTCAAAATCGTATTACGCCCAGCGAACAACGGATCCTGTCAACACTTTATAGAAAATCCGACTTTGTGTGGAAGTTTCACTTCTTGAGGCTCTAAGCTATCCTGATTTTGGAAGGGGAGGGAAACCCCGGCTTGTTGCGGTTTTTTGTGGGTGAAAAATTAGGCGCGGACCAGTTCTCCGGCAACGTTTATATTAAGGCTGGACTGCAAAGCTCCCATCCTTTATCGAAACATTTGTTGACCCTAATCCACTTGAGTGTATTGTCTCCTTGTCAAGTTTAGTCCAGCGAATTGACACGGCGCGACCACTCCGACGGTCCGAGCCGCGATCGCGACACCACCGGCAAGCGGGAATCTGATCGCGCACGACGAACCACCGCCGCAGCCCCATACATTCAGTAGACTAAATTGTATGAGGGGACTAAACGTACGTCATTTTTTTTCGCCCAACTTCTTCCAGAGGTTTTATTGAGTGCTGAGCACGAATATGAAGTCCGTTTTTCGAGTAAGGTGAACAACGGTATGTTACGGAACATATGGCATCAGGGAATTTCAGAGTTAGGTGAGCTCGTTCCAGTCACACTGATAAGGGAGGAATACGGGGCTAACAGGAAAATGCGTAGTCGCCCGTCCAATCGGCACCGTCCTGGGGTGGTGGAACCCACAAGACGTTGAAGCTAGGACTTTTTCAGGCGTCACCGTCTACCGTTACAGACAATGGTGGCGGGACCACCTGAAAATTCACTGGCACCAAGCCAAGACACAGCAAAGAGCAGCGAACCGCCGCGAAAGCGAATGCAGGGTTCTTGCAAACCTGTTGTTGATTGAGAATGACACAGCTTGCCTTTTCTTCTTCTTCTGCAGCCACAGAGAGGGTCCTGTCATAGACTGAGGAACTGGAGCCACAAGCGTCGGATTCGTCCACAGATCTACTGTTGTTAACGATGTCGGTCCTCATCGGGCAGTTGAAAAGGTGCGCAGTAGTATGCCCTTTATTACCACAATCCGGGCACTCGTCAGGTCTGCTGCTATCGATCTTATGTAAATAAGACATAAGCATGGGGCAGTGCCCGCAGCGCAACGAGGCAAGGGTGCACCTGGCACGCCTACCGAGTTCCATCTCGGTTTCGCTGACCTCAGGCGGCACGACTCCGAGAATGGAGTTTACGGCGGTCTTGCATAAGTGATCCTTGACGAATTGGGTATGCTCAGCACGTAAGAGACGGAGGCGTTCTTGTTGTGCGTTAGTCCATCTCTGTATATTGATTTTCGTGGGAGCATCAGCAAACGGCTTTCTTATACCTCTCTCTCACGGGGTCTAATACTCTTCGCGACGGATGATTTGGCTGCTTCAGAATGTTTATGTACAGCTGTTGTGCGTGGAGTTGGCAGTGGTCCTTAACTGGCAGGATGCGAGCTTCGGCATGTAGGTGCTCTATTGGAGAGCTTTTAGAACAGCCTGTTGCGATTCGCAATGCTCCATTTTGGATGCGCTGCAGCTTGGACCAGGATGTGTCCGACACGATATGCTGCCAGACTGGTGCAGCATACTCCAGGGCGGGCTGTACGATGGCCTTGTACGTGGTCAGGATCGTTTCTTTACTGCATCCCCAGGACGTTCCGCCGAGAGCACGTAGGACGTTAAGTCTTGTTTTCACTGCAGCTTGCTTCTGCTCAGTGTTCTTATGAAACCTCAGCAGAAGGGTCCAACACGAGTCCGAGCAGCTTAGGGAATCGGGCGGCCGGCAGGTGAGTTTCGTCCCATTTCACCATGGGATGAGCACTGTGCTCCGCAGGAACAGTGGAAAAGACTGTGACGGATGATTTAGCGGCAGAGACCGTAAGCATCTTGCTATCGAGAAAACATTTCAACTCGATCAAGTAGTCATTGATCTTACTGGCAGCTACATTTATGTCGCGATCCCGGCATAGTATAGTAATATCATCCGCATATGCAACGACTTTGATGTCTTGGGATGGAACGGGTAGATCTTCAATATACAGACTAAAAAGAGCAGGCGATAAAACTCCTCCTTGAGGTACGCCGGCGGCGATTGGGATGCTATTGGAGACGTGCCCTTGAAATAGCACATTTGCCCGACGTCCTTTGGTGAATGCGGTTATCCACCGCTTCTGCCAGGGCGGAATGGTAGACCTTAACAGGCTCTCCGACAAAATGCCCAAGTTTACAGTGTCAAAAGCCTTCGTTAGATCGAGGGCTACACCTACGGTTCGCTGAGGTTTCATGGCATTGAAGCCGTCCAAAACATAGCTCACAATTTCCAGTAGGGCCGTAGTGGTGGAATGTAGCTTACGGAAACCATGTTGATGCTTTTGTTTGCTATTGTGTTCGGAGAGCTCCTCCACAGCCAATTTTTCCGCAACTTTGGCAATAGGTGAGAGAAGACTGATTGGCCTGTAACCTTTTGCCGTGGATAGTGATTTACCCGGCTTAGGCAATGGGATGACGCGTGCTACTTTCCAATCTTGAGGTAATGTACAGGTCCGAAACGATGTATTAATGACGTCAGCGAGCAGGGGTAGTAGTTCACTTGGCAGTCTCTTTAGAACTGCTGGGCTCAAGCCATCTGGCCCTACTGCCTTCGAGTTACTCATTTCCTTGATAACCTTCTCGACCTGAGCGGGCGTGACTGCATCATCTTCAGTCATAAGTGGCAATTTACAGAGTTCCCGAACAGTTATTCTATTCTGCTTCTCTCTTTTGTTTAGTTATGAAAAAATGCTTCCCAAGAGCATTTGCGGCCTCTTTCCTGACTTAAAGACTCCGCCGTCGAATTCAATCGTGGAATTGTTGGCGGAGGTGAACTTTCCGGAGATACTTTTCAAAGCCTTCCACGTTGCTGCAGCATCACTCCTGAAGTTCATCTTCTCTCAGTGAACTTTTCCCAAGATTCTTTCTTGTGCCTATCAAGGTCCATCCTGATCCTCATTATCCAGCTCGGCAATGTCTGGGTCAAGATGATCAGCAGCTCTCTTTGCGTCCCTTGTCCTTATCTTCTGCAGTGTCTCCTGGTGACATTGGGAAAGAAGGTCTTGACACGACCTTCAGGGATCGCAGCTTTCATCGCCTTCCGGATGGCATCAGAGAAGTGGCGCTCCTTCTGGTGTACATTGCCATTCCACGGATATTCGGCCGCTTGGCGGAGTGCAACCTCCTGAACAGGCTCCAGTCTGCAAGGCCTAAATTGAGATAAGAACGATGACGAACACCTGTATAGGGAGCAAGAGAGTTAGAGAGATCGATATTGACAAAGACCGGAATGTGATCACTGGAAAGAGTTGTGGATGTAGACCAAGAGCAGGCATTAGAGAGATTAGAAGAGACAAGGGAGATGTCTGGGCTGGAAGATCGGCCGTAGGCAGGGAGACGAGTGGGCTGGTCATCGTTAAGGATAACCAGATCGCACTCCTCCGCCCATTCTTCGACGTCATTTCCTCTAGCATCAGAGTCAAGCGATGAGCAGAACGTGTGAGCATTGAAGTCACCCGCAAAGACAATTGAGGGAGATAGAGAGCAGTCATACAGCTGCTTGAGTAGAGGGATAGGGTTGTAGTTTGGTGGACAGGATGTAGGAGGAGGAATGTATATACTGAAAAGAGAAAGTGGAGTTTTTAGAGGTAGATGGATGGGGATGTACTCGAGAGTGCCATCCACTGGAGTGTTTGGAATGATGTGAGAGGGAAGAGACGACAGAACAAAAGTAGAGACTCCGCCTCCCTGAGATGACCTAGGAGTATGATAAGCAGTATAGCCCGGGATGTTTGGATGTCGAGAGGTAGCAGAGGGAGAGAGTTTGGTTTCCTGAACCATGATAACATCCGGGTGATGAGTACGGGCAAAGAGAGATAATTCAGAGAGCTTGGCGCGAAGGCCGTTGAGATTGATATGTACAATAGAGAGGGGGCGGTTGGTAGATGAGGAATTTGAGTTACTGGAGGCGGAGCACACAATACAACGAAAGGAAGAATCGTGGTGCCTCACAGAGCTGAGACCCGAACAAGAGAAGTGCACCCACCTTTCGCATCCAAAACATTGGACGCTGGTTCCATACCAATTGACATCTCTGTCGCATGTGGCGCATGGGTACTTCTTCTTCGCGGGTCCTGGGTTCCTCTCGACGCCGGCTCTTTGCAGTAAGATCTTCAGGAGAGCTGCGGCCAGCCAGCACCTCTCCCATGACAAAAACCCTCTCCGCGGAGGGATTGACGTCGGTTTGCGCGGAGGTGGTCTTCTTTCCTCCACACTGCCACGGCACGAACGTACGACATCTCGGCAGCACAGCTTGCCTAAAACTTCTTGGCAGGTACCTAACATGAATTCGAGTTTCTTACACTGATTTACGGGCAATTGTGTATATGATCGATCACTGCTCGAGAGATCGCCGCGTCAAACACATGTGGCACGCACGCAAGCGAGGAGGTAATGATCCTATCACTACCTCATCGCTTGCGTGCGTGCCCCATGTGTTCGACGCGGCGATCCCTCGAGCAGTGATCGACGATACCTAGATGCATAAGGATGCTTACGCCTGTGACCCTAAATTAACCGGAAATTCACTCAGAAAAGTATTCTTCGATGCTGAGCACAAGTTTGTTATCACTGCTTCAACGTCTTGTGTGGAGAACCCCGTCAATTGGTCGACGGCGGCAATGACCCCGCCCCGTACTCCTACCTCTACTAGTTCCGAATAAGCACCTAAAAATTGAAACCGAAGCTCATAAATGTGGTCGACACACAAAATAACGCCACAATCGAAGATTGGGTTAAAAAAGAGTCTCAGAGTCCATAAAAAAAGTAGAACCACTTGCCATTATGGACTTTTTTAGCAACCGCGTAAGTATTATTTGATCTTAGAATTCAAAAAGACATTTCGTGTTCACACCTGGTCAGAAGCAGACATTGTCACACTCACTGGTTCACTTGATCGCGAAATACTTGGTTTAGTTTTGAGAATGTCCTGAAATAGTAAAATTTTGGTAAATTTTTGAAAATAATCACCGACTCAATTTGAATAATTTACTTGACTATTTCCAGTATGTCGAAGGGTGCTACATATGTGGGAAGGGGGGGGCACTATGGCGCGATGGACTTGGCCACGCCCATTTTACTGTGCCGCACTAAATTGAGCACCTACCCGGGGTTTCCCTCCCCTGCCAAAATCAGGAGAGTCATTGCGGCACGGAAAAATGGGCGTGGCCAAGTGCGATACAACAGTGCCCCCCCCTTCCCACATAGCACCTGTCGAAGACCTTATAATGCAAGGGTATAGAAATTAGGAGAATTAGGGTAGAATTAAGCTTAAAACTGCGAGGAGTGGCAATTTTGGCCAAGCTCCAACGCGCAAATGTGACTTTGTACGCAATTGCGGCGCACTCCAATATTCGAAAAATTTCACGGATTTGTCAGCACGAGCACGATTTATACTAGTTTTTCGAGTTTCTCCCTCTTCATTCCTTTTCATTTTCCTTCTTTTTTGAAGTTTCCGAGTGGGGGAATCCACTGGTCATCCAGAAACTCACCCTTAAAGGTGTGTCGTTACGCTTTCTGGCCATTTCTTCGTCTTCAAATTCCCGGTGTAAGAGTTACAGCCCATCTCTCTCATTTTGAGCTGGTCGAAGTAGAGCTTATCGTGTTTATTAGGTTAAACTTTATTTTCGTTGTTGTATTTTGCCATGGCCGACCGCTCCGTTGCTTTCTCCGCCCGGACTCATTCGAGCAAGCTAGGCTTTACATTCTGTGGGAGTAGAAGTCCCATTGATTATCCTAAACATTTTAGGTATGAATGACGTCGAAATGGAGGACCCTACGGTAGAAAAAGAGTACCATCTGAGTCGAGTCATTGAAGCTCACAAAACGGACGTGAAATGTATAACATCAACGTCAGCGGGTGTACTAATTTCTGGAGGACGAGATGAGGTCGTGAAATTCTGGACAAAAAGGTAGAGCAAACATTTTATGGAAATTCGAAGAAATATGTACTTTGGTGCTGGTAGATGTGGTCGGGCAGAGGTAGCTGCTACCCCACCCTTCCGTCGTACACTTGTTGGCTAAAAGACGTTGAAGCTAGGACCTTTTTGAGGGTTACCGTCCGCCGATGCAGACAATCGTGGCGAGACCATCTCATGGTACAAGACGTTGAAGCTAGGACTTTTTCAGGCGTCACCGTCTACCGTTACAGACAATCGTGGCGGGACCACCTGAAAATTCACTGGCACCAAGCCAAGACACAGCAAAGAGCAGCGAACCGCCGCGAAAGCGAATGCAGGGTTCTTGTAAACCTGTTGTTGATTGAGAATGACACAGCTTGCCTAAAACTTCTCCTTGGCAGGTACCTAACATGAATTCGAGTTTCTTACACTGATTTACGGGCAATTGTGTGTAACTAGATGCATAAGGATGCTTACGCCTGTGACCCTAAATTAACCGGAAATTCGCTCAGAAAAGTATTCTTCGATGCTGAGCACAAGTTTGTTATCACTTTTTTTGCTAAATAAGGGTACACTCTGTTGAGCATGCGTACTTCCCGCTCACTAACCTGTTTTGGTCCATATTGCAGCCTTATACTTATGGTCTATTCGATTTATCAAAATCTAAGTAACTAATGAACTGCTGCCAAACAAAATAGGGGCCCAAAAACTCGTATTCGCTGTCGCAAGTCATTTTATGGAGCATTCGCTTCGCTCTCTTGGCTTGCTGACTATTGATGGCGAAGCGGTCCCGCCACGATTGTCTGTAACGGTAGACGGTGACGCCTGAAAAAGTCCTAGCTTCCACGTCTTGTGCCCCCCCCCATCCTTTGCTGCGATAACATCGCCAAGAATTCTTTAAAGCGAGGCGACTGCTCTAGAAAATTACTTGCGAAAGCGAATATGTATGTTTGAGTACCCATTCTCATTCTTCGTGTTTCTTAATTTATCAGCCATTGATAAATTAACTTACACACTCGAAAAATTTTGGAAAGATAAAGACTTTACTCGGCTCGTATGGCTCCAACTGGAACGGTCACGCCGTTGAAAGAGTCAAAAATGAGTTGAAACTACGACACTTGAGCGATGTCGAATCAAAACCATTCGCTTTGCAGTCTAAATCGAATACGATCACTGGTTGGTTTTAAAACATCCTAAGACGTTTAGGGAACTCAGTGCGCATTCGTTTATCCACGTAGCCAGCTCGCATGCCTCGCCATCGATCGATAAGGGAAAGATCAACAGGTAGCGTGGCAAGCGAGCGTGCTGAGGGTGGTCTTACTGGGCAAGACCACGCATGGAGATGGTGATAAGCTTTCAAGTAGAAGGCGTAAGAATCTACTAGCTTCGGCTCTCAAGCACTTTGACATAAAAAAGTCTACACTAATTCAGCGAAAAGCGATACAGAGCTCGTACCTAGCATCCAAAAATACTTTTCTGCTGGAAGTTCGGTCCATTTTCGGTCACCGGCTTAAGCACCCTCATACAGCCACATAAAATAACCCGTAAATGAGGGAAGGACCTGAAGTTCATGCCGGCTTCAGACATATTGCTATCCTGTGTCGTTTCCTTACTGGCACATCCCACCTGCAAGAACCCTGCGTCTGCGTTCGCGGCGATTCGCAGCGCTTCATTGTATCTTGGTGTACCACCAGCCGTTGACAAGGTGGTCCCGCCTTGTCTATAGTGGTGCACTTTGACTCTGGCTATAGTCAGTCTCAACGTCTTGTCATCTGGCGGAGGTCCCTCCACCCCATGATGGTGTTCGAGGGGTGAGGAGCGGTTATCCCCCGCGTTCCACCTTAATCAATATCTTCGTGGAGGACGGGGTTGGGGAGGTACCACTGCATTTCAGCGAAACTATTCAAGGAATTTATGAATGTGAAAAGTTCACAACTGTGGGATCTTTTATGTAAATTAATTTTCAATCGACGGATTATTTGCATTTCCAGAGGTGGAGAATTCTCGGAAACACTTTCGTTCCCTCAATCGAAAGGCTTAGCAGTTAACTCAATTGGTTACTATGAGTCACCCGAAGGATGGCGATTGTTTGCTGGTCGGAAAGATGGCTCAATAGCAGTGTATGGATCTGGCTCTAGCGAGCCACTTACAGTGCTAACGCAGCACTCGTCGAATGGTACGTTTGTGAACTTGATAGCTATCGATTTCACCAGGTGTGTTGGGTACTGCCTGGGAAGTTGACACATTGACGCGAACGGGCATGGTGAAGACAGTGAACTCTGCCAAGCATCTGATACCTTCCGCATTTTTTGCTTTTTTCAGGGTAAGATTTGGGCACTGGAAGCTGTCCAGGCTTGAAGGTCGAGCCTAACATTGGGTTCAGCTATTACCTATGTACGACCCTCTCAAAGAAGGCACTCGAATGGCCTGAAGTGAAATCCTCTACCATCTGTTCGTCATGTAGTTACACTGTAGCCTGAGTTTTTCAAAAACTCACAAGTGCGCGTGAAGAAGTTGTGTAGTACAACAAAAATTTGTTCCTGAATAGATTACGGCCGGCCCTTGGCGACCGAATTTAGAAAAAGAAAAGGCTATCCAAAAAATGCTGAACAGAAGCAGGCAATTATCAAGGCAAAGCTTAATGTGTTGAGAGCTCTAGGAGGCGCGTTCTGGGGTTGCAGCAGAGAGGCACTCTTGACGACATATCGAGCTATTCTGCAGCCTTCATTGGAGTATGCTGCACCTGTCTGGCAGCACACCGTGTCGGACAGTTCCTGGGCTAAGGTGCAGCGAGTTTAGAATGCTGCACTTCGAATAGCCACTGGATGCGCAAAAAGCTCACCGATTGAGCACCTTCACACCGAGGCCCGTATCTCGCTGTCAACCTTGTTGTGGGTGATGTGCCGCCTAAGGTATGTGATAGCGAGTCCGAGCTCGGTAGGCGCGCCAGGTGTATCCTCGCTTCGTTACGCTGCGGACATTCTCCATTGTTTATGTCTTACCTGCACAAGATCGACAATAGCCAGCCTGAAGTGTGCCCGGACTGTGGAAACCAAGGCCACGACACTAAGCAACTATTTGATTGTCCGAAGAAACCAACAACGCTCAGTACAATAGACTGGTGGACGAATCCAGTGCTGGTCACCCAGTTTCTCAACTTGTGACGAAACCCCTTTCAGTGGCTGCAAAGAAGAAGAAGAAGGCTATCACCCTTCCTCACCTCTAAGCTTGTTCACGAGTCAACATGGGCTTGATCCTGCTAGGTCTGCAGTTTACACGTGAAGTAGGGTTAGTCTCGCAAGGGAAATACTTTTAATCAAAGTCAGCCTGGCCATTCTGAATGAAAGGTACTTTTATAGAACCGTTTTTAGCGTAGAATCCGATTCTGGTCTTCGGAGCTGCCTAGAATCTTTCTGCAAAAAAGTTATAGACGTTTTCCCCCAGGTTTCCTACCATAGTGTACCTTCCAAAACGCGCACTAGTCTTTGAAAAATCTGGGAACGGGCCGTATAATCGTATTCAGCGCCCGAAACTACCTCCCGCTGCCGAGATGTCGTACGTTCACGCCGTGGCAGTGTGGAGGAAAGAAGATCACCTCTATGCAAACCGACGTCACCCCCTCCGCGAAGAGGGTTTTTGTCATGGGAGAGGTGCTGGTCGGCCGCGTCTCTCCTTCGGATTCTCCTGCTAAGGGCCGGCGTGGAGAGGAATCCTGGACCCGCTCAGAATTTTCTATGCGCCACGTGTGGCAATTATGTTAACTGGAGACATACCAGCGTCCAGTGCTTCGGATGCCAAAGGTGGGTGCATCTCTCCTGTTCGGGTCTCAGTTCTGTGAGGCATCATAACTCTGCTTTTCGCTGTGTTTTATGCTCTTCACCTACCAACTCTGATTCCTCTTCCTTAAATCGCCCTCCTTCCATTGCACATATCAATCTCAACGGCCTTCGTGCCAAACTTTCTGAGCTCTCTCTCTTCGCACGTACTTACCATCCAGACGTGATCATGGTTCAAGAAACCAAGCTCTCTCCATCCCCTACCTATCCTCATCCTAATATCCCGGGCTACACTGCCTTCCATGCTGCAAGGTCAGCTCTTGGCGGAGGAGTTTCAACCTTTGTTTTATCTTCTCTCCTGTCCCACCTCATACCAAACACCCCCACGGATGGTACTCTGGAGTTCCATCTCCCCCTTAAAACTCCCCTTTCTCTGTTCAACATCAATATTCCCCCTACCACCTCATGCCCTTCCTCCTACAATCCCATTCCTCTTCTCAAACAACTCAACGATTATTCCCTCTCATCATCAGTTGTTTTGGCGGGCGACTTTAATGCCCACACCTTCTGCTCGTCCCTTGGTTCTGATGCTAGAGGAGAAGAAGTCGAAAAATGGGCTGAGGAGTGCGATCTGGTCATCCTAAACGATGATCAGCCCACTCGTCTCCCCGCCAACGGCCGATCTTCTAGCCCAGACATAACTCTTGTCTCTTCCAACCTTTCCAACGCTTGCTCATGGTCTACCTCAACAACATTGTCTAGTGATCATGTTCCCGTCTTTGTGCTCATCGATCTCTCAAACTCTCTTGCTCCTTATTCTGGTGTTCGTCAACGTTCTTATCTCAATTTAGGCCAAGCAGACTGGTGCCTGTTCAGTGAGGTTGCGCTACGACTAGCGACTGATTTCCACATGGAATGACAATGTGTACTAGAAGGACCATAACTTATCTGATGCAATTCGCAGGGCCATGAAGGCGGCTGTTCCTGTTGGCCGAGTTAAGACGTTCTATCCAAACGTCACCAGAGAAATTCTTCAGAAAATCAGAACTAGAGATGCCAGAAGAGCAGTTGATCATCTAGACCCTGTCGTCACTCAGCTGGATGGTGAGATCAGAAAAGATCTCGACCAGCACAAGAAAGAACAGTGGGAAAAATTCACAGAACAGTTGAATTTCAAGGCGGACAGTGGAGCTACTTGGAAGGTGCTTCGGAAACTATCGGGAAAGAGCTTGCCAGCCACCATCTCCACTATTGAGTTCGGTAATAACGTTTTCAAGTCAGGAAAGGAAGCCGCCTACTCTCTCGGTAAAAGTTTCTTCGTCACGAGTACAAGGCGAGGTCCGCAAAATAGAGTGACAGTAAGAGAGCTGTGCCGCCTCCCGCTCATGAGCACGGCCGATGCGTACACTGTGGCGCAAGTAGAGAAGATTATAAAGGACATGAGGAACTCCAAAGCTGTCGGTCCGGACGGCATTTGTCCTGCTGTACTGAAGAAACTCCCAACTGAGATCCTTCCGCTCATCGTTGATATGATTAATACTTCGTTCAGCTCTTGCACTATTCGGCAAAACTGGAAGACAGCCAACGTCATCCCGTTGCCCAAACCTGGCAAACCTCAGTCTTCAGTAAAGGGATATCGTCCTATTAGCTTGATGTCACCTTTCGCCAAGGTGGCCGAAAAGCTCATTGTCAAGGATCTAGCGGAGCACAACGAGAAGCAGTTGTTTCAACATGGGTTCGGAAGGCTTCATTCCACAACTACGGCGTGGCTAGAAATTACCAGCTATGCTATCGACGGGTTCAACTTTAACAAGCCATTGAGAACTGTAGCTGTTGCGTTGGATCTCACCAAGGCATTTGATACGGTTAACCTTGGATTCCTGTCAAGTAACATACTGGAGTCGTCAATAAGGTCGGCGGGTAAAAGTCATGTTTCAGAACCATGTCTCCAACAGTATTCCTATGGCAGCTGGAGTCCCTCAGGGCGGGGGTCTATCGCCAGCCCTCTTCAGTCTGTACCTCGAAGATATGCCTGAGCCCCCACAGGACATCAAGGTCGTCGCGTATGCCGGTGACATAACAATCATGTGTCGAGATCGGGACTTACAGGTGGCCGCCAATAAGATCAACGAGTACCTGATCACACTGAAGAGCTTTTTCGACCGCAAGATGCTAAGGATCTCTGCAGCCAAGTCGTCAGTTTCCGTTCTCACGACGGACCCATCCGAGCACAGCGCTCATCCGGATGTCGTGTGGGATGGAGACCGATTGCCTGCTGCTCGCTTTCCAAAGCTGCTCGGTCTTGTGCTCGATCCGTCACTCAAGTTTCATAAGAATACCGAGCAGAAGCAGACAGTCGTTAAGGCTAAGCTCAACGTTCTCAGGGCCCTGGGCGGCACTTCGTGGGGTAGCAGCAAGGAGACTATACTCACAACGTATAAGGCGATTCTTCAGCCCGCCCTGGAGTACGCCGCGCCGGTTTGGCAGCATATCGTCTTGGGCAAAGATGCAACGAGTACAAAATGCTGCTCTCCGTATCGCCACCGGATGTGCAAGGAGTTCCCCAATCGAGCACCTGCATGCTGAGACCCGTCTATTACCAGTGAAGGAGCACTGTCAGCTCCAGGCTCAGCAACTCCGCATTAACATTATAAAACAACCAAATCACCCGTCGTGAGAGTGCTAAACCCCGTCAGAGAGAGAAGTATAAGGAAGCCATTCGCCGATGCTCCAAACAAAGTCAATTTGCAAAGATGGCACGACTCACAGCAAGAACGACTCCGTCTTTTGCGCGAGGAGCACACCAAGTTCGTACGGTGTCATCTTATCAAGGCGGCCATAAATCCTATACTAGGAGATATACCGCCCCCCATCTGCACCTCAGAGTCTCAACTCGGAAGAAGGGCGAGATGCACGCTCGCATCATTACGCTGTGGTCACTCTACAATGCTAATGTCTTATGTCAGCAAGATTGACAGCAGCAAATCTGATGTGTGCCCGGACTGCGGTATCGTCGGCCATGATACGGCACATTTATTGAACTGTCCGGAGAGACCTACCACGCTGACACCAATGGACCTATGGACGAATCCACTGCTGGTCGCCCAGTTCCTCAACCTATGACAGTACCCTCGACGTGGCTGCAAAGAAGAAGAAGAAGAAAGCGGCTGTCAACCTTATTGTAAGTGATGTGTCGCCTAAGGTATGTGATAGCGAGTCCGAGCTCGGTAGGCGCGCCAGGTGTATCCTCGCTTCGTTACGCTGCGGACATTCTCCATTGTTTATGTCTTACCTGCACAAGATCGACAATAGCCAGCCTGACGTGTGCCCGGACTGTGGAAACCAAGGCCACGACACTAAGCAACTGTTTGATTGTCCGAAGAAACCAACAACGCTCAGTACAATAGACTGGTGGACGAATCCAGTGCTGGTCACCCAGTTCCTCAACTTGTGACGAAACCCTTTTCAGTGGCTGCAAAGAAGAAGAAAAAGGCTATCGCCCTTTCTCACCTCTAAGCTTGTTCACGAGTCAACATGGACTTGATCCTGCTAGGTCTGCAGTTCACACGTGAAGTAGGGTTAGTCTCGCAAGGAAAATACTTTTAATCAAAGTCAGCCTGGCCATTCTGGATGAAAGGTACTTTTATAGAACCGTTTTTAGAGTAGAATCCGATTCTGGTCTTCGGAGCTGCCTAGAATCTTTCTGCAAAAAAGTTATAGACGTTTTCCCCCAGATTTCCTACCATAGTGTACCTTCCAAAACGCGCACTAGTCTTTGAAAAATCCGGAAACGGGCCTCATAATCGTATTCAGCGCCCGAAACTACCTCTCTCTTGAGCAAAGTTTTTGTGAAGGCACATTTTCAAAACTTTGTGCAGACTGATAGCATTTTATACTTGTAGGGATTTCCGGTTTATTTGTACCAATTAGAGGACTCCAAAAACGGTAGAAAAATGCTCCAGATTCCGCTCAAAATCCCCCAGGTGGGTTATTTGAGGCGCTGATCACGAATCTGGGGTTTATTTCCCGATTTCCTGAAGTTTTCGAGTGAATTCGTTCAAAGCTTTCAATCGGAGGAATGTTCTGAGAACGAAAGGTGACATTCGAGGTTTCTGGTATGCTTCGTTAGATATGGCTCAAATTGTTTACTTTGCGGTTATTTTGAGTGCCGAGCACGAATCTGAGGTCCGTTCATCGATTTTTAGCAGATTACGGTAGACTAATTTTACGATAGTTTTGTCAAAGTCTCAGATTTGACTCAAAATTTCTGTACGGGGTTTTTTCGTGGTGGCGAATACGAATTTAACGTCCATTGTCGATTTTCGAAGTAATAGGGTGGAGTTAGCCCCCTAAATGGCCTGGGGCCTGCCGTAACCTACAGTAAACCTCGGAGTTTTGACAAACTATCTCCATATTCGTGTTCAGCACCCTAGAGTACCTCCGCTTGCAAGTTTTGAGCAGAATCCGAGATTTTTCTTTCAAAACACTGAAAATTTCATGGAGGGGTCCCCTTACCTTGCCGCCAGGCTTTGAAAAGCGCGTATAACTTTTTTTCAGGGCGGGTTCGTTTGGCTGCGAAGACTGTAATCGGAGTATACGCCTAAAACAGTTCTAGAAGAGTACATTTCATTGAAAATGGCCTGGCTGATTAAAAGTGTCAGAATTGCGCGTCATGATTCCAGGACTACAGTAGCGCCACCTTCCCCATTCATGATCGTAGTGATGCAACATACCTCGTGCTAAGCCCTGATTGTTTGAATTAGCTGCTGTTCAGTTTGCTGCCTGTATGTTGACGAGAAAAATCACATACTTCTAAGTGGCTCTTGGGACAACAATGTTATTGTGTGGCCGATCAAGCAACTTGGAACTGCAGAATATCCGGTAATTCGTTGGTCTTCGTCACCGGAGAACTGGTCTGCACCCAAGTTTTCACCCACGAAAAGCATCGCACCAACTTGGGGTTTCCTTCCCCCTCCAAAATCAGGAGAGAGAGTTCAAGGGCTTCAGAAGCGATTTTTTGACATTAAGTCAGGTTTTCTATTTGAGGGTAATCCAGGTATCAGAGCTTACAAAATCGCGGTGCGGACCAGTTCTCACGTAATCGTTGGTTTTGTAGTTATTCATGGAGATAGGTAATCCGGTTTGTTCTGTTTTTGCATATCATATTTGCACCATTGTAGGCCCTACTTCTTAGTGGACACAAGCTATCCGTTTGGGCACTTGCCGCGGTAGAATCGTCACCCGGGTACTACCTGACGGGAAGCGCTGACAAAACTATCAAACTGTGGCACGATGACAATGAAGTGAGGACGTATACAGGTGTGGTACGAAAAAAAGCCTTTCTGAGTTAGTATCTAGTTTCACAGTCTTCGTTTCCTTGTAGGACATACCGATGTTGTTCGTGCTCTTCTTGTGATCTCTGCCGATCGGTTTTTGTCAGCTGGAAATGACGCTTCGGTGCGAATGTGGCATACGGAAACTGGTGTCTGCTTGTCTACTTACTCCTCCCTAGTCGACACATTCATATTCTGGTAAGTCCTTTTCATCTACTCTCATATTCTTTGTTATCCTCTTCAGGTCTTTTCTGGAGCGCGAATGGTTTACTTACGAGAGTTAGATAGTATTGCTGCAATTTTAGTCTCACGATGGTCGATACCCATATTGTGTCGTGTAGTGAAGGCGGTCATATAGAAGTATGGAATCAGATCAGTGTTGAGGAGCAGCCCAGGTAACGGCTTTTGAGCCTACGGAAAGTAGCGAGAAAAAAACAGTAATTCCTATTCCAGTCTGACTCATTCACAAATAATCCAGTCTCCGGCCTTGACGGCGTGGGCGGTGAAGGGCCTCCCCAATGGCGATTTCGCTTGTGCTACAAGGTTTGTATTGTCTTGTGAAATCCTGCTCTGCATAAGTCGTTGCATGACCTGTTTCAGCGATGGAAAAATTTATGTGCTTACGCAGGAAGAGAGCCGGAAGGCGCCCGCTGCAGTTCTTACTGCTTTTCAAGACGCAGTGGCAGCGAAGGTTGCAAAAGATCTGGAACGCAAGGAGCAGCAGGTGTTGGCCACTTTTCGTGTTTTGTGTCACGACCAGAGTGGGAAATTAGATCTCTTTTCACCTCTTTTTTTACTCTTTCTTTAGGCTTCAGTAGGCTTTTTAAGGAAGCTGTGAGGGGTCGTTGAGAAAAGTTTGCGAGACTGCGATAAGATTGAATTGGTGTGGAATCCTCGCATACTAAATTAAGATTGTTTGTTCGAGAGAGTTGAGTGGGAGGACGTAGTAACATGTTTGAGCAATGGAACGGTCCCTCATTGTCAGGGTGTCTGAGGGATACTTGAAGGACGAAGGAGTCGAGTGGTTCGGGTATGGGAGGAGTAGTAGGTATCGTTGAGGCGTGTTTCTGAGGAGATAGTAAGAAGTCGCTCTCGTAGGCAGGCGCTGGAAGAGTTTGCTGCATCGTGGAAGGCTAGATATTAAGATTAGAGGATTAAATCGCCGAAAGTGGCACGAAATATTAAGAAAAATCGAGAAGGATCCGAGCCAGTTTGACTGCGTCTTATGCTGGCCTTACCTTGCCTGCGGATCAAATTTTCTATAAGAAAGAAATTGTTTTGCAAGTTACAGATTTGAAAATGCTAGAACAGATTTGAAAAGTCTAGAAACCTCCAAGTGTTTGTTAAGCCCCTTTTTTAATCAAAAAAACGCGCATTACGGATTTTCGGTTAGGCATTTATCTATACCAGCTAGAGGGCTCTGGAAGCGTTTCAAAAAATGTTCCAGATTTCACTCGAAATCCTTCCAGGTGAGTAAATTGGGGCGCTGACCTCGAATCTGAGGTCTATTTGTCGATTTTCGAAGTATTCGTGTTGGTTCGTTCAAAGCTTCCCATCGGGGGAAATTTTGATGGCTGATCGCGACTTGTGACGATTCTGGGAGTGCTACGATAGATATGGCTCAAATTGTTGTTCTGGGGCCGCATGCACATCCAGGGTTGAGCAGCGTTGTGACTGGTCACAACAGAGGTTCGTGAAATTTTTGGAAATTTCGGAAAAAATAATGAAAATACAGGGAGGGGTCGTTCAATTCTTGGAAAAAAATAAGGATTTTTTCATGGTAAGGTAAAATTAGGTAGGAAAAGTCAGACGCGTGCGAGGTGTATGCATTTTCAACAATATAAAAGCAGATTATATACAGAGAAGCTGTTGAGAAAATTGACATTTTATTGATAAAATTGACAATTAGACACTAAATAAGGCTTTAAAAAATTTTGGTCCCAGGGGGTCGTAAAATCTTGGGATTTTTTTGGAAAAAAAGGAAAATGTGGGGGGGGGTCGTAGTCGCGACGAAAATCGCCACAACGGCCTGCTCAACCCTGTGCACATCTCTCCCCGCGCGTCCCCGTCCCCGCGAAGGTCATCCATGATTGGTCAATTTCGTCTGATTTTCTTTACATGCAGCGCCAAACACGAATCTGCCATCCGTTTATCGATTTTTGATAGATTACGGTAGGTTACGGGGGTTATACGGTAGCTTGATCAAAGTCTCAGATTTGACTCAGAATTTCACTGTGGGTGATATTTGGGACGCTGAACACGAAATTGAGGTCCATTTTTCGATTTTCGGAGTATTAAGGTAGGTAACGCCAGTTAAAATGCATCATGCCTACCGTAACCTACAATGACCCTTAGTCTAGCGACAGACAGACCCCAGATTCGCTTTCAGCGCCCTGAATAACCCCCAGTTGAAACATTTGATTCGAATCCGATTTTTTAGACACCCTGAAAATTGGCTGATGGGTACCCTTACCTATTCGAAAAGCGTCAAAGAACGCTTATAATTTCGTTCAGCGGTGTCCGCTGAAAAATCCGATGTCAGATTAGGGACAGTGAGCCAGAATTCACCAGAAAAAAATCAAAAATGGTGGGGATTTTCATGGGAGGTTCTCTAGTTGCATATGTATTAAGATATGGCAGTGAAACGTGTGCTCTTCCAGGCGAACGAAACTGTCGTCATTAAAGTATCACTGGATGATGGCCAGCCAAATATGGAGCTTCGTTATACTAAAGGCACTGATCCAACTCTGGCTGCTGAGAAGTTTATCCAGGTAGAATCCGATATGAAGTTCAATTTCATGGGACTGATCAAGTCGACATTTTTTGAATTTATTTCAAAAGAGCTTTTTTTAAGGACTACAATCTGCCGGTCTCTTATTTGAATGAAATAACTGACTATATCGTGGCGCACGTCCCTGAAGCTGCGGCTGCTGCTCGCAAGAAACACAAATTGCAACCAACGCAACGAGTGACAGTGGATGGAAAGGTAAGTATTCCAGGTGGAATTTTCCACTCTTGTCAAATACAAAGGTTTCGAGAGAAAGGTATGGAAAATTTGAACAGATTCCAAGTTTTTGTTATAGTGAGGCCTGAACGCTTTGATTTTGTTCACAGTTAATTGTCACGTTGCATTATTACCGTATTCAAAGTTTTTTATCTTGTGACCCTTGTGAAACGACAGCATTCTTCCGGTAGACTCTCTATACTTCAACTCATATTTCTAGGAGTACGATTACGTTTTCGACGTTACTGTGGACGACGGGCGGAAGCTTCGACTTCCTTACAACCTTGATGAGGATCCAGATGTGGCTGCGCAACGATTCGTTGAGAAGTACAATTTGCCTGTATCTTTTCTAGCTAAGGTTTGCCACAATTGTTTTATTCTCTTTTTTATTTTTTCTTGTCATTACTCCAATCTTTTTTCGCAGTTATATCTGCAGTCTAACGCTTTCGGCAAAGAAAAACGGGGGTGGTTAGCACCGCGGCCTTCCTGAAGTTCATCTTCATGGCTCCATTGGACTACAATTCTCTTAGGGTCAAGCGGGATTGCGAAACGTGGCGACGTGGGCCGGGGGGTCGCAAAAGTTTTGGACCGAAAGGAAATTGGGTGAAGATATTCCGAAAATTCTCGATATTTTTGGTCACCAAATGGGAGGATTGTAGTATTGCTCAGGTTTCAGACGCTTGAGACTGACTGCTGAACGAATTTTTGCCTCCTGACAGTTTTAGTAATCAAATATGAACTGCCGAGAAATCGCACCTTAGGTCGAGGGGTCGCAAAAATTTTTTATGTTGGAAAACAAGTTGAAGGTGGGGGTCGTTCCGATTCCGAAAGTTACGCAACGCCATGCTTGACCGTGGTCTTTGACACCATTTTAAATGATGTATTATAGGTGGCAGGGCTTTTGCGCTCTCAAACTGGTGGGTCAGCTCATACTAGTCAGGCTTCTACGTTCAATGATCCGTTCACAGGTCAGACTGATTAGTATTTTCAAGATTTCCACATTCACTATCATTTTCACTATTTAAGGAGGTGGTAGATATGTTCCTGGTGCAGCTGGAGGACCATCCACAGCTGCTGCAGCTGATCCCTTCACCGGGACGGGACGATACGTGCCGGGAAGCTCAGCTTCCGACACTTCAAGTCAAGCAGGAGGCGATCCGTTTACCGGCTCAGGAGGGTTAGTACAGTTGTAGAAGAAAAATGAAGTTGATGCTTCAAGTAATACATCCAGGGTTATGCATTTTAGATACAAACCTGGTTCCGTCTCGAGTGAGGTGTTGCCGAATGCTTGCCTGCCGCAGGATAAGAAGAGGCCTCGTGGTGAATTGGTCCCTGTTGGAAGATATTATCGGTTTGGGGTAGAGCAGCTCAGTGCAAAAGCTGCGGCGAAACTTGTAGAAGTCAATGAAAAACAGCCAGTGCTACGGTTGAGTGATGTACAGGTTAGGGCTTTTATTCGTGGCTCGTTCGAAGAAGTTTTTGTACTCTATGCACATCTTGTCGGCACTAGTTAGCCTATTACTGTCTCAAGCAGAGGAGTATTCAAAGACCCCGATATTAGCAGCACCGGGGTACCATTTCTCTTGTTCGGCTGCGGGAAGTATAAAAGAGATCGATTCTGAGAGCCAAATCATTCTGCTAGGGGTAGCGGTGACCGCTAATTTATTGTTGTATTGGACCGTTACTTGTGGGTCCCCATAGCTTCAAATATGCGCTTCGATCAGTGCAATGCGCTTCAGAGGTACAGGCCATAAAACGGCCAATGTCTCACCGTCGACTGCGTACCACGCGCTGCGCGACCGCACGCGCGTCGGAAGCAGACGGGTTTTGGCCGCCGCGCGACGAGTTTTGGCCGCCGCGCGATCGTTTCGGCCGCCGCGCGGCGCCGAAACTCAGTCGCGCGGCGGCCAAAACTCGTCTGCTTCCGACGCACGTGCGGTCGCGCAGCGATACATTGGTACGCAGTCGACGGTGAGACATTGGCCGGTTTATGGCCTGTATAGTCGCACCGCGCTAAATGTTGATATCCTGTACGGATCAAATTAGTCGCAGAAATAGTGAGTACTCTTGAGATTGTCGCCCCCACAAGTTGTAGTGTTCAGCATCTCAGCGACAGGACTGAAAATCACATAGTTTTTAACATTAGTTTCTAAAATAAGCTGCCGAAAGGATAGACTCATTTTACGAAGAGTAGGGAACGCTTTTTTTGTGAATGGCTTTTCTCGTGCAAGTGTAGAGTGAGTAGGGAGAGTGCTCAAGGGTTCACAGTTGAAATGCCGCGAGTTACTCGCTTATATGTCATCTAGGCCAAGCGAGCCCAAACCAGTGTTCGGCGCGGGGTGTGGATATCCACACCGGGGGTCTGAGCTGCGCAATGGTGGAGGTAGGGGGGTCTGAGCTCCATCGGGAGACCACATGAACCATTCTGACCGTGGGTAGTAGGTGCACTGTCTAGAAAATTTTTTTGCGAATGATTCGGTAATACCGTCCAATAAACATGAAACCTTGTAGTAATTAAATTAACGTAAATGTTGAAATTATAGTAAAGGTTCTCCTACGATTGAATATAGGGCACATAGGTTCTGGGCGTGTATCCTGGATAGTTGTGTACTGAATTGCAAATAAGAACAGATTGGAAGCTACGGAATGGAAGAAAAGTGAGGACGCGATGAATAAAGTTAAAGAAATAAAGAAATACATATGTTATCAGAAAGAACAGGTCACTTTAAATAAATGGAAAACACGCTTTAATAAGTGGTTGGATACGAAAGTAGGTGCTTCAACATTATCCAGACCAGACATGGCAAAAACACTCGGTAGTTAAAAAGAGCGTCATCTAATCTGGTTACGTTTCGAATTTCATTTTCTGAAACCCACTCATACACCAAACACACGACACGGGTTCGATTCCGCAAAGTGCTTAATTTTTGCAAGACGTTAGACCTCAATTTTTTTTTGCAAAGTAAGGGTCACGAAAATAAGATATTCGAGTTGAGAGTGGTAGATTTACCCTACATACAACTTTTCAGTCTCTAAGATGGACGCTGAAAGGCACTTCCCTGTGTGGTCCGCACCTGTCGCAGGTGCGATCGCGCTGGAAGTCTACATTTTTGCAAGGTATGAGTCAGGAGAATACGATGATCGAGTCCAGCGTGGTCGATTCACCTCGTGTGCAATCTTTTACCGCCTCAGCGTAACGCCGAAGAGCGCTACATAGGAAGCGGAACGAGGTAAAAAAAAAACGTCCAAGTCCACAAACCTGGAATAGGGTTTTAAAACACCTGTAACTTAACTTCCAAAAAGTTACCCCGGGTTTGAGCAAAACTAAGAAACTAGGTTTGTAACCCTACCGAATGAAACTTTATTCGCTCCCAAAGGACGCCTTACAAAAAATTTTACTTGGTGTGGACATTTGATGTTTTGAGCATAAATGTTTACACCTAAATGCACTGGCTAGGTGTGGACATTAATGCAGAAACCATCAATTTCCCCCACCTAGTAAATTTTTTTGTAAGCCGTCCTCTGGGAGCGAGTAAAGTTTTATTTGATAGGGTTACAAACCTAGTTTCTTAGTTTTGCTCAAACCCGGGGTAACTCTTTGGAAGTTAAGTTACAGGTGTTTTAAAACCCTATCTCAGGTTTGTGGACTTCGACGTTTTTTTTACGTTTTTTTACCTTGTTCCGCTTCCTATGTAGCGCTCTTCGGCGTTACGCTGAGGCGCTAAAAGATTGCACACGGGGTAAATCGACCACGCTGGACTCAAATATCTTACTCTCATGACACCTAAATTTCAAAAATGCCCCTTTTCAGCGGGACCACACCTGAGAAAAGTGTGAGGCCTGATACTGTAGCGGTGTTCAGCATCTATGTTGGACGGTGAAAGTGAGTATATGAGATAAATCGACCACGCTGGACTCGATCATCGTATTCTCCTGACTCATGCCTCGCAAAAATGTAGACTTCCAGCGCGATCGCACCTGCGACAGGTGTGGGCCTCACAGGGAAGTGCCTTTCAGCGTCCATCTTAGAGACTGAAAATTTGTATATAGGGTAAATCTACCACTCTCGACTCGAATATCTTATTTTCTTGACCCTTACTTTGCAAAAAATGTGAGGTCTAACGTCTTGCAAAAATTAAGCACTTTGCGGGATCGAACCCGCGTCGTGTGTCTCGTGTATGAGCGGGTTTCGGAGAATAAAATTTGTAACGTAACCAGATCGGAAGACGTTCTTTCGAACCAGAAGTCCATACATCTAAAGTGACATGTTCTTCTCGGTCTTGCGAAATGAATTTACGAACTCGTATTAAATTAAAAACACATTTATTTCTCCGAGACATCCCGTATTCTCGAACTTAGCCAATCCCTTCATCTTCTCCACGCTTCTTTTCCACCACATATTTACCTTAGCTTCCTACCCGAAATCATTCACAATTTCTGGAAACACGTTCAAACCTATGTGTCTTACATTCAACATTAGGAGAGCCTTCACTATAATCAAAACCCTTACTTTAGCTAAGATTTTCAAAAACGCAGGCAACTTCATGTAATCCGTCAAGAAAAACCTCGTCCGTGATCTTTTTCAATGTCAATGTCTTGTTTTTTTGAAATGGTTGTTCTTCAAATTATACATCTTTTAGAATAAAATGCTCCTTTTGTTCTAATTTTACTACAAAAACAGACAACACTCCTGGGAGGAGGTCCGAGAAAATCGCCAAAAATTTGACCTATTAACGCTTCTGGGAGGGGGTCTGAGAAAATCGCCAAAAGTTTGCTTTTAGAGGGGGGGGTCTGAGAAAATTTAGCCTTGTCCACACCTCGTGCCGAACCCTGGCCCAAACACCTGCATTGAATCGCGCGGTTATGAAGAACTCAAGAGAAGAAACACTGAGCAGTTGTGCTTTTCTGACTCATGATTCCGACATCTGAGCGAGCAAGGCGAAGTCTGAAGTATAGAAGTGTTGTGATGTAGGCAGGTGCAGACGAAGCTTTATTGGAACAACTGAGACACACTGAAGAGAATAACGGCTTTTATAGGCCACAAATGCAATGAAATCACTTCCATGTTTACACATGATATATCTTGATATGATGATAAGATTATTGACCATTGCTTGTAGTCGATTGCCCATAACACCTTCCTTTCCTCAGTTAGAGACGGTACGTTTTCTGGACCGGATCGATATTGAGTTGACGCGGCGCTCGACGGCTGCGTGACGAACGTCGAGGGGTTGCTGTTGGCGGTATGGTTGCATATATTCCTGAATTTCCATCGGTTGCGATTTCTGCGTCATTAGCGGGCGCATTGTCGGCGACGGCGGCATCTCCATACTGGTGTAATGGCAGGTCGAAGATATCCAGAAACTCGTTGATTGTTGACTGGCTATGGCGAGGCTTAAGTTGATTAACGTGTCGAGTCCATAAGAGGTCCTTGCATCGAACGAGGTAGGTTACTTTTCCGATACGTCGAACAACAGTCCCGGGAGTCCATGTGCTTTTTGATGTTCGGTAGTCTTTCGCAAAGACGTTGTCGTTGACTTCGAAATGGCGTGAGCAGGTTCCATGATGTCGGTTGAATTGAGCTTCCATTTGGACATCGCGTGGTCCCACATTATTTTCAGTTGATGGCATCATCAGGTCCAGCGTGTTTCGAAGTCGGCGTCCGAGAAAGTTCTCGGCTGGTGAGAGGTGGTTTGGTCCTGATGGGCAGAGCGTGGAACGGTAGGCCATCAGAAATGTTTGTAGGGCGTCTGTTGTTGGTTCTTCCCCTTTCATCTTAACTAGGGCTCGTTTGAACGTGTTGACAAAACGTTCGGCTTGCCCATTGCTTTGTGGATGAAACGGTGGGGTACGAACGTGCGTGATTCCTCTGGAACGGCAGAATTCCGCGAAGTTTGCTGAGGTAAATTGTGTTCCGTTGTCCGTGACGAGTGTAGTTGGATTGCCAAAAACTTGCGAAAAGTTTCTTCATTGCATCCATCGTAGCGGTTGTAGTGATGGAGCTCATCTGGATGATTTCAGGCCATTTTGAGAAAGCATCCACGATTATCAGGTAATAGACTCCATCAAGCGGTCCCTGCGAAATCAGCGTGTATGCGTGTCCATGGGGAAGTTGACTTTGGCCAGGAGTGTAAGTCGGTTTTGATGGGATTTTTGGCAGCTAGCACGCATTTACTGCAGGTTTTGACGAGGCTCTCGATATCGGTATCAAGCGTAGGCCAGTAGACGTAGCTTCGAGCTAGCATTTTCATCCGTGTCTGTCCCGGGTGGGCCTTATGTAGCGAATTGAGAACTCGGCGTTGGTGGGATTTCGGAATCACGAGGCGATTTGAAGTTAGAAGGCAACCATCGACAGTTGATGGAGAATCACGACGGTTGTAGAAATGCCATAATGGTGAGTCATTATTGATGTTCGGCCATCTTCCTGTTCGGTTGTATTTGATCGCATCTGTAAGTATAGGATCTGAGGTAGTTGCATCGCGAATTACCTTTGATGAGAGAGGAAGTTGGCGAAGATTGTCCATGACTTCAGCAGCAATATCAGAGTCCACGGCAGCAATTACGCGATCCTCAGGTTCCGGCGAACGTGACCCAATGAGACGTGATGACGCATCGGCCTGTCCGAAATCCTTCGTATTGATGTATTCGATTTTGAAATTGTAATTCAGCAAAATTGTGGCCCATCTTTGGAGACGGTTGGCGCTGTAGACTGGTATACCCTTTTTGCTTCCGAAAATTGCAAGAAGAGGTTTGTGATCCGTTCTCAATGTGAAATGGCGCCCATGGAGGAATCTGTGAAACTTTTGCACAGCATAAATCAAAGCTAGTCCTTCCTTTTCGATCTGACTGTAATTCTTCTGTGGAGGTGTCAGTGCGCTGCTTGCGTGGTAGACCGCTTTTTCAGTTTCATTTGGGAAAAGGTGGGTCAGAACTGCTCCGATTCCGTAATTTGAGGCATCTGCGGCGACTATGATCGGCAAGTTTGGATCAAAATGCGTCAGAAGTAGATCCGAGTTGAGCGTTTCCTTGATGCGATCGAAAGAAACTTGGCATCACGGACGCCAAGTGTATTCAGTATCCTTTTCTGTCAAAGCATCTAATGGAGCACGGAGGTTGTGTAGGTTGTTGACAAATGTTCCATAGAAGTTCACCAATTCTAGAAAATCTCGAAGTTGACTTACATCCTTAGAAGGTGCTATTCTTCGTATTGCCTCGATTTTCGCAGTATCGGGGCTGCGTCCTTCAGCATTGATGACGAATCCAGGGTTACACCGGCATGGATCCTGAAGAGACTTTGCGTTCCCCAATGGAGGTTGGCGCAGACTCGGTGCATCTATGTTATAACATATGGCACCGAGTTTGTGCCAACCTTCAACAGTGAACGCGAAGTCTCTTCCGATCCATGCCGACGTTATGTGATCTCAGTCTGCAAAAGGCGCATTTTTCCAGACGAACACGGAATCCGTAGTTGTGTATTCGTTGAAATACGGCTTCGAGGCGTGTGTTGTGTTCGTCGACGGTCTTGCCCGTTACAATGAGATCGTCGAGGTAAGCGGCTATACCGTCCAATCCGGAAATAAGGGAATCCATTTGTTGCTGGAAAATACCAGGAGCGGCCTTGACCCCGAAAGGTAGGCGATTGAAACGTCAAGTCCTCGATGTGTATTGATCGTCAGTAGTGGCCGTGAATCCTCATCCACTTCTATCTGTAGATAGGCTTCGGCAAGATCGATTTGTGAAAAATATCGTCCACCATTGAGTTTGGTGAAGATATCGTCGGGCGTTGGGATAGGGTGCTGGTGCTGTTCAAGTGCGTCGTTCAGTCCAGTAGAGTAGTCTGCACATAGACGAATTGTTCCATTTTTCTTCTGAACGGCGACTATGGGAGCGGCCCAGTCAGAGTGATCGACGGGCGAGAGAACGTCCGCAGCAACCAGCCTTTCGATTTCCTGTGAAATTCAAGGTATAGAAGCGTATGGAACAAGTCGTACCTTCATGAATATAGGTTTGCTATTCGGCTTCAGTTTGAGCGTTGCCTTCGACTTTGTGCAGCGTCCTAGTCCTGGCGCGAAAATTGAGGGAAACTGATTCTGGAGCTTCGTGGTAAGTGATGACCGTTGACTGCTTAACGTTGAATTGGATACAGCATTGCAGGCGACATTTTCAGCGAGATTTCGTGAAATTATTCCATGTTGTGCGATCCAATCGAGGCCCAGTAACGAGTTTGTGTCAGCAACGTGACAGCTTCCATTCCCTTTTTGACCATCGAGAATAAAGTTGCATTTCAAATGTCCACTCACGTTGATTTTCTCGTTGTTTGCTGACTTCAGTGTGACGTAGGGCGGCAACAGTGGGGGACGACCGATTGCTATCCAGTCCTTGTAGCTGAGTAAGGTAACATCAGCACCAGTGTCGAGTCGCATTCTCACTTCACATCCATTTATCGTTACGGTTCGGTATATGCGGTCGACAGTTGCCATTTCCGAAGCTGTGGATGCGATGACAACAACATTGCTGGCTTGTCTGTGTCTCATCTTCGGTTTCGGCTTGTGCTTCCGTTTTGTGAAGTTGCGGCAGAACTCCTTCTTGTGACCGACCATTTTGCAGTCGTGACATGTTTGTTGATGAAATCGCAATCCTTGGACCAGTGACTGCCACCACAGCGAAACCAAGGTGAAGGTGGATCGTTCGGTCGATTTGTTTTGGCGCTGGCAGCGTTGATACGGCTTTGGGGTGGAATTTGTTGCTGAATTCCGAGAAGCCTTGCATCTTGTCCAATGTCCATGAATTGCTGGATCTCGGCGCTGAGTTCCTTCAGTGTGGTTTGCGGGTTGTCTTCCATCTTTCGGAGTGCTCGTGTGCGTAAATCGGCATCCTCTGGAGCGACCAATCCACATATCCAAACCAGGCATTTCATCTGTTCAGGTGTCACTTCGTTGAACTCGGCCATTTCGTGGCGTCGATTTACCATTCCAGTGTAATCGCGAAAAGCTTCACCATTGTGCTGTGTCTTCAGGTAAGAATAACGTCGAGCGAATATTGATGTATTGTGTCCAAACAGCTCCTTGAGTGTTTTAACCGTGATTTCCAGAGTGATTTCGGACGTTTTCTTGGGTAGAATATGACTGGAGAATCTCGCATACGTTGTGGAGTCGAGTTTCGAGACTATCAATCGTGCTCTGGCTGCTTCATCCAGGGTTGAACCATCTCTTGAAATAACATCCTCATACCGATTGTACCATACGTCGAACGTTCCGCCATTATCTGGATCGTAGTTGAACTCCAGGAGTCTTGTGGACAGCGACTTGGTGACGAACTCCGCCGTAGATGCTGGAGCGGAGGGCGTACTGGAACCAATCGACGACATCATGCGCTCCATTTGCTCCATCATTGCCGCTTGTTGACGTGCGGCTTGGTCCAGCACAGCGTTCAGTGTCTTCTGCTGGCGCTCTTCCGACTGGACCATCACTGCATCCAGGACGGCTCGCAGTGCAGTTGAATCCATGGTCGACGTCGAGTGGGTAGGCGGAGAGTAGGTAAACTCTGGTACCGCCGTAGTGACCTGTTGATTTCGATCAATACCAGCAGCGGAGCGGTGGGCCTCGGTGAAATATAACTAGTGATAAGGAGGTTCCGACGAAAAAGCCACCGCTCCGCGCTGTGATAATCGAAATCAACAGGTCACTACGGCGGTACCAGAGTTTAGAGGCCTGATCGCCACTTGTTGTGATGTAGGCAGGTGCAGACGAAGCTTTATTGGAACAACTGAGACACACTGAAGAGAATAACGGCTTTTATAGGCCACGAATGCAATGATATCACTTCCATGTTTACACATGATATATCTTGATATGATGATAAGATTATTGACCATTGCTTGTAGTCGATTGCCCATAACAAGAAGAGGTTGGTTGCTCATAAGTTCGCAGTCTTGGACAGATCGATTTCGTCTCGATGTCAACGTCAAGTGAAGTTCCTGCTGATGTCATGGCAAGTTGAAACAAAGACCACGGTCCGGAGGGCCACTCTACCGAGGAAGAACATAGTTTCTGCACACTCCGACTTGTTGGTTCATTTCAACCAGGAACTGTCCCTTCAGGTCCTGCATGAGCTCTTTCACGAAAGTTTAGTGTTCAGATCACCGTTTCTGATAATCAGATCTACCCGCGCTTTTCGAAAAGGTTCATATAAACACAAAGTTTTCAGTGAAAGTGCTCCAACATTATCTGGGAAGATAGTCCCTGTTTGAAGTAAATATGCTGTCGCGATCCCCATAACGCCAAGCACTCGAGCTGCTTTCTCTGGATAGTTAACCATCTTTCGTAGTATTCAACACAAGCGCGGCATGCGCAGGAAGCTCGATGGCCTTTGAAAGCTCTCATCACGCGGCACGCGCGTTTCGCCCATCCATCACCGCCCAAACCGTCATGACGGTTCCACCATTTCAATCAATTATCGCTTCTCAGCTTAAGTCCACTCTAACATTAGTAGTTCTGAGACCATACTACACTACTGGATACTAGACGAGAAATACCGTGCGGTGCCGATTGCCACAGAGCCTTAAAATACTCTGCAATTTTCATTTGAGAGGTTGAGTCGGGTGGTCTGATATTGCAATGCAACTGATAGTCTCATTTCATGCCCTTGTGGCAATCCGTACCGCACGGTATTTGGAGTTTACTCTACTGGATAAGCAAATGCAAACCAGGAAATTCTGTGCATGTCACAGTTGAGGCCCACCTCTAACCCGCACCGCTCTGGTGGTGTCGCCGGAGATTTCATAGTTGTTTCAGCGCGTCACGCGCGTGCCGCGCCTGCGGTGAGGACTATGAAAGATGCTTTACAAGGGGCGACCCCCGGGGGAGGAGACGTCCTGAAAAAAGTTCTCTTAAGAGTTGTGAGAAAAGTTCTCTTAAGAGTTCTCTTAAGAGTTGTGGAGGATGGATAGAGTAACAATAATCTACCTTTGGGCTTTCCTACGGGCCTTGCAATATTCCAGAAAAAAAAAGAAAAAACCATTTGAAACTACCTGTAACCTCCTACTCGAAGCAGCTGGAGTGAGTTCGTATTCGTTTCGTTTCTAGTTTAGTTCGTTTCGTTTCACAATAAATTATACCCACCGTGCAGGGAGGGTCGAGAGGATAACGTCGGGAAATGCCAAACTACGAAGGGATGCTGGGTTGCGGGTTCGATCCCGCAATGCATCTTGAGAAAAGTTGTTTTGCATTTATTCGATTGTTTATACACGAGCTTTCTCATACACATTTTAACTTGTTTTTGCCAATCTTACTGGATATACAATTTCTATCGCGTGAGTCCCTGTAGTATATGAGCATTTCCTCATCTTAATCAAAAATTATTCTTCTCACCTTCTTGTGCTACCATTTCGGGTTCACTGAGAAAAATGGTAATGTGAACATCATGTAACTTCGTATTAGTTTCTCGAGTAAAGGGAAACACCTTTCTTGAAAACATCAGTCGTTTGCGAATCATCGGAGAAAAGACATTGCCATTGTAAGAAGGAAATGAACCCTTTCTTAAAAATTATCATCATGGCCGCAGTTTTCATTTTCAGAAGGCGACAATCGGTTGCCGAATACATCTGCTGTCCCTCCATCGAAAACGACTAAACTAGGCTCGATCACGCAGAAATTTCTTTCGATTATCTGGAGTTCGAGGGCGAGTGAGTACATGGCGAAAAAAATCTCCACGTTGATCCAAATAATGCAGACTGAGGTAGATGGGTGTTAGATACAGCAGCCAGCCAATTTTCGCTTCTGAAAAATCGAAATCACAGCCATGGTGGACGGTTGAAGAGAATGCGCCCGCTAATTTTTCATGTTTTCCCAATTTTTTACTCTACCGGATGTTCCATAGGTAAAATCCAACATACAGTAATGTTACTCTATCCATCTCCCAAAACTTTCAGAAGAGCTTTTTTCATGACGTCTCCTACCGCGGGGGGTCGTCCCTTGTTAGGGTTTGTGGGAGGTAGGGGTCGGCGACGATCGACGTTTTTCCTCCGCCGGTTGACCCTTCAGATTGTGCTGGTCTTGTCAGAAGTCGTTGAATTAACTTGAATTTTACTCTCTGTCGGCGTCGGTTTTTAAACAAAGCGATCACGACTACGACTTTTTTAAAGAACCGGATTCTTCTATATCCCGGGTTCCGCCTTGCTTGCGTAAAAGTCGGAATAGTGTGTCCGAACGGCGGAGTATCTCAGTGATTTTTACACCTGCCATTCACAGTATTAGATTGAGCTCCCTAAACCTCATGGGGCGGAGACCTCGCGGCATTTGAGATATGGATTCTGAAGACCTATTCCTACCCACTCAAATCTGGGCCAGAAAGAAACCCTTCGAAAAATCTGTGCTTTTTCTCCGTTTCAAAAGTGCGTCTATACTTTTGAAACACATTCTACGTTTAGTGTGCGAACGAAAACACAAAAAATCTTTCTTATAGCTGAGTTTTGTCAGTATGTATATTTTACGTAGTTGCTTTAAGTCGCTCGAGACGTTCTATCTTCATGGTTCTGGAGTTGTTTACCCTAATGTTTCTGTTTGTGTTTTCAGGTTTCGGCCATACAACAGTTGATGACTCCGGGTAGTAACGAAATTGATTACGATGTGGTCGCTGCAGCCTTAGAAGTCGGATTACAATGGTCGATGGGTGACCTTGTTCCGATTTTGGACGCGTTTCGTGTAGCTTTACTTCATGAGCGGTTGAATACGTATTTTTGTGATATGAAGGTTTGTAGTGTTACTGCATTGCAAGGTATTTCTGAACGTATGCTCACGGTGGGCAGCGCTCGTCTGGAGCGAACCAATCCCTTCTATTTCAGACTCGAGGTGAAAGCACGCAACAACGTTTGTGTGCGCTATTATTGAGTGATTCTCCAGATGCCGTCTGTATTCTAGTATGTAGGTCGTTGGCTAACGCGTTTGCTCATCCGTGCGGACGTGACATGCTGAGTCATGACTTCCAAAACCTATTCACGATAGTGGCAAGTCAGTTAATCAGCAAGAAGCCAGCCGTTCAAGTAAGTATTTCACACAAGCACGCCCATGCCGATCATTTTTCCGCGGGGTTACCGTAATCCTGCGCGTAAATTAGATAACGCCGGCTGCTCGGCGGCAGACTTTGTCACATATCTTACGGCAATCCTAATTTCTGACCAGCTTTGCGTTACAGTGAGCCATCCAAATGTTAGAAGTGGTTCTGTGATTTAGATGCATCCGTGGACGTATTGTGATCCTTCCTAGCTTTTATTTCAACGTGGTGTTTCTCCCATAGTTTTTTTCATGGTCTCATAGTTGTTTGTGAAGTTTTCTGATTATTTTGCTCATACCTAAAGTGGTGCTGTTCCGGAAAAAAATGATTTCATTTATACAATCTTCAAATCTTAGTAGACAGACATCCTTTTTCAACGGCGAAACAAAAGTATTTTAGGAAAAGTACCGTCGACACATTTCGACAGTTATACGCTTACAGCAGTACAACAAGAAACAACCCCGCCTGCTTGTTTATTAATTCGACGAATAAAAAACAATTTTCCACATTTCTGTGGTAGCAAAACTTCTCCTCACCGGAATTTAACTTGGTGGTAAGTCACACGTAAAAAAATGGTGGCTGTCGTAAGATATGTGACAAAACCCCCAGCCGACACTATTCAATTTACGCGCAGGATTACGGTAGCCCTGTGAAAAAAATGATCGGTATTTCACACTGAAGTTGAGCATGTGAGATCAAATTCAACGATGCATGTGTTCAAGAGACGGCGCCTTTCAGCTGGCTGCCGCGTCCACGCTTGCGAATTGGAGTCTACTATTGTTGAATCGATCAGAGAAAGTAGCAGAATTAGGACCGAGGGAGGATGCGATTAGGGGAATTATAAAGGTTCGTCACTGAAAGGGATCAGTTAAAGCGCTCCTTTGCTGACTATGCAACCTCGCATGGTGTTCCTCCGGATTAGAAAGGTGAAAAATATTCTCTGATCACACTCTGGCACGCGGTCTCCGAATCTGACATTAGATTTTGCTGAGGATTCCTTGAACAAAGTTACATACATTTATGAAGCTTTACGAAAAGGAAAAGGTGCTCACAAAAATTGTCTCGGTGTGGCTCAAAATTTAATTTGATGGTTATTCAGGGTCATGAACACGAACTCAGGGTATCTCCGATGACTGGATGGGAGGAAGCCGCGACGCTGCTACGGTTGCTTTATCATGAAAGCAGAGCGGTCGTTTCTAACAAAACATAATGGTAGATATGGAGAAGCAGCCACCCTGCTTCCAAGATAGCAAGACAAAAGCTTCAACGCGGCTTCCTGGAGATAAGATACAAACCATACTGGTGCCAATATTCTTGGGGATTACTGTAGGCTACGGTAGGTATAATGTCTTTAAGGGGCGTTATATACCTGAATATTCCGGATAAAAAACGACAAATAGACCAAATTCATGCCCATCACACTAAGTGACCCTCAAAACGAAGTTTTTAGCAGAATCTGGGAATTTGACCAAACTACCGTATAGGCATCGTAACCCACCGTAGTCTATCCAGTATCAAGAAACAGGTGCCAGATTCGTATCAAGCACTGCCAATAACCTCCCACACAACAGTTCAGAGATTATCTCGTGGGATTTTATGAATCGTGAGAAGTCTCATCCTCAGAAAAATCAAAACAAGTTGCTGGTGGTATAAATGTAAGTTACTTGATTGTCTCAAGTAACTTACATTTATATTACATGTAGCATATATATACAGTGCGTTGCAAAATTAAACGACATACCCCAATTTTCGCGATTCCAAACCGCGTAATTTAAAGAGACAAACGGTACTCGCCGATCGATGCAGCACTCTCGAAAACCCCTGGGTTCGAATCTTTATGAAATTAGAGCAATTGGCAGGAATCTGGCAACGAAATTTGTCAAAAACGACCGTTGCAAAATTATACGACATAGCTGACGTTTTCGCAGAAATTTCGATTCTAGACCCTCCGTATCAGTTCGTTGATGGTAAGAACCATAGTGATCATCAAGTTAATAGTCTTCAGAATTGCCTTGATGCCCAACCACTTCAAGAACATTTTTTGGTATGCTTAAACCCAGCTTTTTGTAAACGCCCCTTGCAATCTGAGCTCATTCGCTTATAACGGCTAGTTTAAGCGAAACCACACACTCGTATTCTCTCTTCTGGTTGTATATTAAAAGCTCAGGAATTTATCAAAAGTTTTCCTCTGGGTTGAGGTCCTGCTAACCGGCCGGCCATTCTAGCAAAGTGGCATGATCGGCTTGAATTCAAGCCTGCGTCGTCCTACTGACAAGAAGTGAAGGCGAATACGGTCTAGAAAAAAACTGGAACTGCTTTCCCATTAAGAGTCTGATAATCTGTGAGGTTCATAGCTCATCTTCCAAAGACCTGGTCCACCACCGGAATCCGGGTCGACACATTCTTCTTTCTCCTCGAAAGTTCCTACTCAAGGATGGTTCTGATCTACAGGTGGATCCTTCGAAACCCTGTTTTATTGGTCGAAAGCAAGCTCAGTCCGACTGAGTCCGAAATATTCTAATCTATTCAATTATTCTAACCACGTATCCTAAGCACTGAAGAAATTTAAAAAAGACCCACACTTATCCTCGTGTAGGAACTCTGGAGGAAAATGTGTGTGGAAAAATAATGTATAGACCCAGATTCAGGTGATGTGGCAAGCTGGACCAGGTTTTCGCCACATAACCTGTGAACCTCACTGATTATCATAATGCGTCGGAAAATCATTTCCAGTTCTTTCTAGTCCGTATCCGCCTTCACTTCTTGTCAGGAGGACGACGCAGGTTTGGTTACAGGCCAATAATGCCAATTTGCTAGAATGGCCGGCCGGTTTGAAGGACCTCGACCCAGAGGAAAACGTTTGATATCTTCCTGAGCTTCTAATATACATCCAGAGGGACACTACGAGTGTGTGGTTTCGCTTAAACTAGTCGTTATAAGCGAATGAGCTCAGATTGGAAGGGGCGTTTACAAAAAGCTGGGTTTAAGCATAACAAAAAAAGTTTTTGAAGTGGTTGGGCATCAAGGCAATTCTGAAGACTATTAACTTGATGTTTATAATGGTTTTTCCATGAACGAACGGATACAGAGGGTCTAGAATCGCAATTTCTGCGAGAACGTCAGCTATGTCGTATAATTTTGCAACGGTAATTTTTGACAATTTCCGTTGCCATATTCCTGCTAGTTGCTCTAAATTCATGAAAAATCGTACCCGGAGGTTTTAGAGGGTGCTGCATCGATTGGCGTTTACCGTTTGTCTCCTTAAATCACGCGAAGTTTGGAATCGCAAAAATTGGGGTATGTCGTATAATTTTGCAACGCACTGTATATCACATGTAACCTAAGTTTTTATTACATGTAATAAATTACACTACAACGTATGTGAAGTTCATGTGTATACAATATATAACAAGTACGGACAATGAAAGAATTGCCATTTTCTAATTATATTTGACCCAATCTTCAAAAGACTAGAAGTAAGTAAATCATGGAAAGGAAAGGTATGAAGGAGAAGTTGACAAAGCTCGTTTCGCCCCTGGCCTCAGACGAACTTTATCAAACAGCTCTGCCGGGGCTCCTCAGTGAGGAACAGAACTGTCGATGAAAAAGAAGGATGAATACGAAAGCATGAGCCGAGCAGAGTGAAGTAGTGTTAGAAACGTTAGAAAGAGGTATTAGGGCAAGAAGCTATAGTATACTATCAATATCAGAATGAAGTCCATATGATCACAGTCCTTATTTTGGACAGTATCGAACACCGACCTATCAACAGTGAAGACTTAGCATGTTATGCTTTTTACCAATTGTGTTATACTTTTCTTATCATCTCTTAGGTTAAACTTATATGTTATCATTTTTTGTTTATGGATGCATTTTATCATATTTACTTCTACGAATTCTGGTGTATATAGGTTTCCAATCAAAACTGTTTTCATTTCTTTGAGTTTTTCCGTGAAGGAATCTAAATTTGAAGAGATATTAGCTAATCTCAAGGTCTCCGTGTAAATTGTGGATGCTTTGACTTTTATAGAGATATCAGAATGAGCATGAGGAAATCTTTTAACTCTGAAATTGAAATCATCTGTCTTATTATACAATTCTGTGCGTATTCTATTATTAATTATTTCTATACTAATGTCTAAGTAATTGCATTTATAGGGATTATTGTGCGTCTTTTTGAGTTCCAATACTTTCTTGTATATTAGTGAAATTTGACTATCCACAAATGTTTCATCTTTATTATGTATAATGAGCAAGTCATCCATAAATCCAAAAGGTTTGAAAAGTACGTTATTTTCAATTTTCGCGCTAATGGAGTACCTATACTCCAACATGGAAACTGTTATATCGGCTAACAATGGGCTGAAGTTACCTTCCTGAGGAACTCCTTTCGTCTGTTGAAGCACAAGTTCTCCGAAACGACAGGAACTGTTGCGTAAAAGATAGTCAACGTGATATATCAAGTCTGTGATGGTATAATACCTGCTCAGGCGATTCTCGGCCCCGAGCCGCACTGAATAGGAATCGGAGCCGCCTGACAGTTCGGCTCGTTCTCCCGATCTCCGGGCTACTGCTGTTGCTGTTCGGGCCAACTGGAATAGCCCGGACAGTAACAGCAGTGGCCCGGAAAGCAACAGCAGTGGCCCGGACAGCAACAGGAGCCGACTCGCAGATTGGAAAAACGAGCCGAACTGTCAGGCGGCTCGGGGCCGATAATCGCCTGAGTGTAACCGCCTTTATCTAGCTCAGTCGTGAAAAGTCTCATTCTCAGAAAAATCAAAACAAGTTGCTGGTGGTATAAATGTAAGTTACTTGATTGTCTCAAGTAACTTACATTTATATTACATGTAGCATACATATATATCACATGTAACTTAAGTTTTTATTACATGTAAGTTACGTGGGTGGCCATATCGCGACGCAAACGACACGCGGCGCAGAGAACGCAGCCACACAAGGCGGGAAACGCTGTGCGGGGCCGTCTTTACAATTGCGGGGTTCAGTACCTCAAACGTGGGTAATTGAACCGATAACAACGCCTGCTCTAAGGCTGACCTCAGGAGTGCGTCGTATACTCCCTTAGGAAATGCCATCTTAGCCGACTTAAAGGCAGTGTTCACGATAAAAATCGTTTTTCTGATCTCCCGCCTATCTTGAAAACGGCCCCATGCTGATTCCAATGATATCTCTGAAATCGTACAAGACCTTCTGGGAACGGAGTTATGGTCTCTCAAAAAATAAGCTGAGGAAACATGGTGGACGAGTTGTCCGAGGCTTGTGTTGCGCTTTTGGGGTTTGCCTTGTGCTCGAAGAGGCACCTTCGGGCTCTTTTGGAGCTTTTCCTGGCTCGTTTTCGTGCGTTCTTTCGACGTCAACGTTACAATGTGCCCCTCCACTACCCATTCCTAGTGGAAACTGAAACACATTTTCTATCGTGAATACTGCCTTTAAGTTATTTGCGAGTTATCTTGGCCAAGTAAGTTACATGCAACATATCGGGGCATATCGGAGGCGCTCTACAGTCGTTATGTTACATGTAACCTAAATGGCGTAAGATAGGCTGCAAGTGAATTACACTGGCTCGAATATGTTACTGGTTACTTGTTTTCGGCCTTTCATGTTACAAGAACTTGTTTTCATTTTTCTGAGTTTGGCCTCAAAATTTTTCTCGCGATGGTAAGCTTTGAGCCAAATCTGGCGAAATCTTCCGAACTATTACAAATGGATCTCAGATTCGTGGCCGGCACCCCAAAGAACTTCCATAGCGAAATTTCAAGTCAAATCTGCACACTTTTCCTGGGGAGCTTTCAGTCACCTGATATATCTAAGGTAGACACGTTACCAACGAGTGTGGATTCGTGGACTCTAATTTATTGAACCCTAGCATGTAATTTTTTAAAAACCAACGAGCAGATCTCTTACCCAAGTTCAGCATGTCAAATAGCCTTTGTAAGCAGTTTTTTTTATCCACACCTATCAAAAATGAGCAAACGTAGCGTTTAGCCGAACTTCAGAAATTACATGACAGACTGTAACTGGTTTATCAGACATCCTCAGCAAGATCGGATTACAAATTCGGGGAGAGCTTGCTAGAATTGACCGGAAAAGCATTAGTCACCTTACATATCCGGGGAACTTTATACGAGGTTCCCTAATACTAGAGTTTTTGGTATTTGGCGCATGTCGTTAATTCTTTACCATTTAGGTCTGCGAACCAATTGACTCATTTGGTTATCTTAGTGTCGACAGCTTGATTCGAGTATTGCAAGCAATAGTCACTTTCATGTGGGGAGATACGGCAGTCATCAGTGTCAGTTATTGCAGCTCTGCCTTCCTGAGTTCCGAAACTTGCGTCTTATTTTTATTGAAATTGATTGATATTTCCATTTCAGCTGGCGAAATCACGAAATCTGCTGCAAATTATCGGTAAAATGAAGGATGCCATGGCGGATGAGCAAGGGAAGCATATCGCTCGAGACATCACAGAAATGATCTATGCGATTTAGTTGCTTGTTCTTACGTGTACTCTCTATAGTAATGCTATGCCCGAGTGCTTAAGAGTATAATAAAGATAAATTATTCTAATTGATCCTTTGTGCTGTTCTAAAGGTTGTATAAGTGCTCCTCTCTATCTTTTATAGCAGTGATAGTGAGCGCACTCGATGTTTCTCGGCTCGTTTACACTTAATGGGGGGGGGGGGGCGAAGATAAGTTTCACATGCCTACCCATGGAGAAATCGGAGGATGTTTCTCACTCACCTCAGAGATTATAATAATACCAAAAGTGGGCGAAGTTTGACGTTTGATATTTTGATATCGGTGCAAATTCTTCCCTCGACTCGTCCGCCCCCACCCCACCCCCTCCTATACGTTATCACTCCGTCGCTCGCACACGCACGCGGGATGATTGATAGGAATGTCGTTTTCTCACTGTGGATACCTTGCTCCTAATGTCTATGTCAGAACGAAATTCCCATGATTTATCGCGCATGGTGCTCCTCCTCCTCTACTCCGCTCTCTTTATGTGTTTTTTCACTTGCTATACATAATATCGGCATGGATCGTGAAGAGATTCCGCGTTCACTGTTAAAGGTTGGCGCAAACTCGGTGCCATATGCTATAACATAGGTTCACCGAGCTTGTGCCAACCTTCAACAGTGAACGCGAAGTCTCTTAACGATCCATGCCGACGGTACGCACGCGGAGGAATCACTGGAATGTCGTTCTGACTTAGGCTGTACATCCTGTTCTCAAAATTGTACTTGTGGTAGTGCAATTGCGGACAGAATGAAGGTGGATCACAATGAGAGCTCACTTTAGCAGAGATTTCCAATTACGAATGGTTTCATGCAGCCTGGGGGCTCAGTTATACTCCGGAGGAAAGCTTCGGAAATAACAGGCCATAATTGGTCATCCCCGTTGTGTTGAGTTACTTTAACGCTTGGGAGACCGCGCGCTCCACGGCCAATCAATTCAGTTGGGATTTTCGTTTTGAAGGAACATGTTTACAATAAATTCGCGTTCCCCATATGTGTGCACACTACTATGCGTTCTTTTTAGTAAGGGTCTTCCAGCTACAGTGAAAAGGAATCTGATATTTCAGAAGATACGACAAAAAATCGAGTTCATGGTGTGCGGGGACACGCGGTCCCTCAAGTATTAAAAAGAACAGATGTACCTGGAAAAATGTGGCGAAAAGCTGCCGTCTGCAGTTACTCATCTCGCGGCATGTAGCACTGTGTCGTTCCAGGACCTGACTGGTTGGATGTTTGCCAAGCTTCATCAGCTAATGACATTTTTGGGGTTAAAAATGACAAAATACCACGCGAAAAGAAAAAAATGAGCTGCGACGACAGGATGGAGAAAATAGGAAAATTCTGCGAAAAAAAAGTGTGATGCGAGATCCTAACGTCGACAAAATGCATTTTGAATGCTCACGAATTTCTGGTTCGCAGTAAGAATAGTTCTTCGCAAAATTGCGTGTATGCGCAAGGTTTCGTTTATACTTTCTCGCCGGGCGTCGTAGTAAAGTGCTATCGTAAAACATGGGTCGAGCCGCGCTGCGTGATCAGTAATATTGGAATACACAGTGCAGTGTCGTTCGCCAGCGGAGATATTAGCGATGCCCAAACCACGCGGCAAGCTGCGGCAACATTCACGCGGTAAGTCGTCACCCAGCCGAGGTATCACCAGCATCTGAAGCTCTGTTTTTTTTTGACTGGCTAAAACAGTTGATGAAGTATCTAAGAGATGCCAAACGCTCTTTGAAAAAACTCATGTTCTTAGACACCAGCGTCAGCTGCACCGGTCCACAGAAGGCAATTTGTGCTTTTCTACATAGGTTGATTACGCTAGTGCATACTATACTTGTTTCAAATGGAATTCATTTCGAATATCCGACTTTTCGATTATAGTCGGATATCGCACTTTCTCGAATATTCGACTTTTTTTACTGTATTTGGATTTCGCACTTTTTCGAATGTTCGACTTTTCGACTGTAGTCGGGTATCGCACTTTTTCGAATATTCGACTTTTTGACTATAGTCGGATATCGCGCTTTTTCGAATATTCGACTTTTCGACTATAGTCGAATATCGCACTATTTCGAATATTCGACTTTTTGACTATAGTCGGATATCGCGCTTTGTCGAATATCCGACTCTTCGAATAAAAAGTCGACTTTTTTATCCGACTGAAACAGTCGGATACTCATCCGATTATTCGATTCGGAACAAGTATAGTGCATACCGGTATTTTTTTTGCTAGGGTACTTTGTAGAAGAAGAAAATGGATGGAAGTAGTTTCTCTTTCCAGAGTTCTCAGAGAGGAGTTTCCGCTCAGCTCCTACAAACTTTTAAAAATCTTGACATTCTCTCTTCCATCTTCCTTGCTACGCTAACCCTGCCGATCCCTTTGTCGCTCCCCACCCCCCGCCCAACCCAAACCCAGGTTGTTTTTAGACAAGTGTCGTTTTTGTGCGTGCTATTGCGTGTTTTTTGTTTTTCTTTCCGCACATTTGCCTTAAGCTATTGCGGTGAACATAACTATACTTATCACGACTCCCAGATCACCTATTTTTACCTCAAGTTGTTTGACTTCAGTATTTCACCATCGCTTTCTCGCTCTAGGTTGGTTTGTACTCTCGCCTCCAATCGGTACGGCGAAATGAAATCCTATAATATTGATTGTGCTGCGCCGCGTGATTAATATTATAGGATTGCATTCCGCCGCGACCCTCGGCGACAGATGTATAAACGACGCCTTGGACTCGTTCATCTATCTCTGACCTCCTGTATCTCATCTGCTTCAGTTTATCATACTTTCCGAGTACTGCTACTCAATTTTCACGACGCGGCGCATATCCTTGATAAGGGGTCCGCAGAGTTGAAGTCGCGGCGTTGCTCGCAGCGACAAACAGCACTGGGTGATGTAATATCGATTACATCCGGCGAAGATGGCGACTGACTCGGCGTGAAGGGCGACGAGGAGGCGCCGCAGAGTGTATTGACGCCGCGACGGCCCTACATCACTGCCAGCGAGCGGCAACCGACGCCGCCACGATAATGTTTCGAAACATTTCTGTCGCCGCGTCAAGGCTGACCCTCGGCGACCAATCGCCGGTCTCTGCAACTCTGCAGACCCTTATAGAGCGACATTCACTTCTTGTTTTGCTGCGCACGCTCCCTGGAACTCTACATACTTTATTCAACGATTCGCATGTTCCGATACGTGGCGCCACCCTTTTTTTCACGGCAAGCGGCACTCTCACCATGAGGTGCCATTGACCTTCTACGACGCAGCGCATGCTCCTCATTAAGTGCCCTCCACTTTTCACAACATGGTGCAGGCTATCCATGAAGCTCTACCACTTCTAACGTGGTTGCGCGCAGCACCATATCGCAAGCTCCACCCACTTTAATGAACTCCTGCACATCGTGAAGTCCACATATCCTCTGTTTCGGCTGCAATTTTAGTCTGTTCCTTCGCGTCCTTTTTGCGAAGCGAGGGGATAGACAGTGAGAAAGTGTGGGGGAGAAGGAGACGCAGCATACGCGCGCACATACGCGATCGACAGCAGTAAATTTCACTTGGAAGTAAAGAATATAGTCAGGTTCGTGGCTTGCGTCTTCAAGAAAAAATATTTGATTCTCACCCGCGGCTGGCGCGGTGGTTGCTAATCGATTGAGGCCGAGGGAAGAGCGCAGCTGATCTGCTTACCACACCGTCAGCCGCCGGTGAGATTTAAATGTTTTTTTCTTGAAGACGCAGGCCACGGACCTAGCTGTACGTTCCATGCGCCAAGTCAACACCCGTCTCTACCCTCTCCAAATCAGTGTTCTGTTTCTAGTATAAGACGCGTTTGAAGATGTTTCAGCATGCAACGCTGATGTGCAATGTCACTACCTCACGCCGTCATCGTGAGATTGCCTATCAACACTCTATGCTGAAGCATGCTTCGAGTCGTCTTTTACGTTCCATACGTTGATCGCCGTGATTGTCTTATGTCTGGTCGTATCAGTGCTGCGCGGTTGAAATGGCGGTCGACGACTAGAGTGCTATATTAAAAAATTATGGCCGATCGTGTGAAGTCGAAGATCTACCGAACTGAGCTACGGTCCGTTGCGCTGTATGCAGGAGAGTGCTGGCCTGCTAGCAAGGAGGCAGAGCGAAGGCTTGGTGTTTTGGAGACGAAAATGTTACGTTGGGGGATGTCGATCGGTTATATAGCGCGGGTGGGGCTAAGGAGCAGTCCGGCTGGCACACGTGACGCGCGCGACGGGAAATCGCTACGGTCACTTCGTAGATTGGCCGCGTTAACCGTGCGCCAACTGGTTTTTTTTTCAGGGGCCCACGGTTAACGAGCCCCAACTACGACGTGAACGCAGCGATTTTCCGTTGCGCGCGTCACGTGTGGCAGCCGAACTGCTCATTTGCCTCACCAGCGCTGTGAACTCGATTAACGTCCTCTACGCTGGACAGCCGGTGTCACCCGCCTGGACCACGTCGCAAACGACGACATATGGAAGTGCTTTGGTGTTGTTTCGATTGCTCGAAAACTCTTTGAGGCCATTCTTATACCATATGACAGGCCTGCCGGGATCGCAGAACACTGCGTCATCGCTTTCGCTGAGGGCCAGCCGTCGCTGTCGCTCAGGATTAGGAAATACCCGACACGATACTGGACTAGGCTAGGTCGCTGTCACTGACACCGTTTGCAGTGCACTGCGCTGCGCCGGGCCGCCGCAATAGCAACGGATTACCGCACGTTTTGATATCTCAGGTATAAAACCCCCTTTCTAGCCAGCGATTGAGACAGGTGCTGCGAAGTGCTTATGCGACAGCTTTATTGTACTGTGTGGGCCTGGTCCCGACACGATAAGTAACAGTTGACCGAATCTGTTGTGTTCGCAATCTTCTGGTATAAGGCCCCATCGGACTTGGTTGTAAAACCGACTGAGTCAGGGGTAGAAAAACAACCCGGGTGCATTGGCCCTGCCCGTGTGCGCGCATAGAACACCAGTATCGACTCGGTGGATTTCGGATGCTAGCAGACGGTCGCAAAAGGACTCATTGGGTGGATTTTCTGCACCCGTATGTCACTGTTTAAGTCCGTATCGTCCAGGTGGGTTTCAATCGATTGACCAGGTCTGACGGGGGCTTAGCAATTGCCTGAATCTCGATTTCGTTGGTATGGGCACGTTCTTCGCGCTGGGAGTGATACCGTTGGCAGGGCTGGGCTCAAGCTTGGCGTGCTTGGAAAAAAGATCTAACAAGGGACGACCCCCCGGGGGAGGAGACGTCCTGAAAAAAGTTCTTCTGAGAGTTGTGGGGGACGGATAGGGTAACAATAATCTATGTTCGGTTTTTTCTAAGGGCCTTCCGATATTCAAGAAAAAAGAAAAAATTGTTCGAAACTACTTGTAACCCCCTACTCGGAGCAACTTGAGTGAGTTCGTATGCTCGGCACATTAAATTACAATAAAATTGTCCTATACAAGGTTTGACGGTTTGATTCTGGCCCATTCGTGAGATATAAGCCGTTTCCGAGCTTTTGTGCATTCCATTCCTCGTATCACTTGATTGAAAATGCCATGACCACTGTCCAGGGATGGTCGAGAGGATTGCGATGGGGAATGCTAAACTACGAAGAGATGCTGGGTTGCGGGTTCGATTCCCGCAATGCATCTTCTGAAAAAATTGTTTTTGCATTTATTCGATTGTTTATCCACGAGGTTTCTCATTCACATTTTAACTTGCTTTTCCAATCCCACTGGATTTACAATTTCTATCGCGTGAGTCCCTGTAGTATATGAGCATTTCCTCACCTGATTCGAAAATTATTCTTCTCACCTTCTTGTGCTAGCATTTCGGGTTCATTGAGAAATATTGCAATGTGAACATCTTGTTTCACTTTTCTTGAGTAAAGAAAAAACACCTTTCTTGAACACATAAAAGTCGTTTGTGAATAATCGTAGAAAAAGCGTTACCATTGCAAGAAGCAAAGCGATGAACTCTTTGTTAAAAATTATCATCATTGCCGCAGTTTTCATTTTCACGAAACTACAATCAGTTCCCTAATACAGCTGCTGATCCTTCATCGAAAACTACTAAACTTGGCTCGATCACGCAGAAAAATTTTTTCCCGATTATCGGGAGTACTAGGGAGATGGCGTTCTAGGGATATAGTATAAGGCGCAAAAAAGTCGAAAAAAATTCTCAATATTGATCCAAATAAAGCAGATTGAGGTAGATGGGTGTTAGATATAAAAGCCAGCTAATTTTCGTTTCTGAAAAACCGAAAGCACAGCTATGGTGGACGGTTGAATAGAATGCGCCCGCTAATTTTTCATGTTTTTCCAATTTTTCGGTCTACCGGATGGCCCTCAGGAAAAACCGAACATAGATTATTGTTACTCTATCCATCCCACACAACTCTTAGAAGAACTTTTTTCAGGACGTCTCCTCCCCCAGGGGGTCACCCCTTGTAAGGGACAACTAAGGCAGCCTTGGCTTGACACGCTGCACACCAATTTTGAAATCGACGGCGTGCACCAGGGCTGTGCGTTAATAACGTTAACGTGTTAACGCATTAACGGGTTAACGCGGTTTTTTTTTCAAAAATTAACGATTAACGGTTAACGAAAAAAATTTTTTTCCTTAACGCACACCCCTGGCGTGCACCCTGACCAACCTGAGAGTTTTGGCCGAGAAACGGCCGCGAAGTGCCTGCTTGCCGCGTAATAGCCGCGAAATAGCCGTCAAATAATGCTCGCCGCGAAACAGCCGAGAAAGAACTCTCCGCGGCTCATTCCAGAGGCATGACTCAGATGTCAGCGCCTCCGTCGGTTCAGTTACCCCAGTTAGAGGTACTTGGACCTCGTCCTACCTCTGAAGGCCCCACCCAACCGCTGGTTACCCCGGGTTGTGGCTCGGCGAGCCTGGGACGGTTGCGTCTTGGTTGCTTTTGGTTACTTCTCGTTATTTCTCGGCTTCTCGCCCGTTTTGTAAAAAGCCGAGAAATAGTCGTGAATTAGCCGGGAAATAGCCCACCAGGAGCCGCTGTAGAGCCTGGTGGGATACTACCCGGCTATTTCGCTGCCAAAACTCTCAGAGCAGGCGCATGGGAGGGAAAAATGGCGTCTGTGCATAAGAATAGCGGACCTCGCATTGGAGCGTTATAAACCTTGAGGAGGAAGAAGATGATGAAGACTATCATCTGCATCAGAATGTTAAAATTCGATTGTGATTTTCTTTGAAGATTTTATTCGTAGTTATTGAAGTCTTTTTAGAATTGATTGCATGAGGGATTGCAATGGCATATTCTGAGTGAGCTGAACGGAGTGGAGGAAGAAGGAGAATCGGTCCTTTCAAAAGAAAAAAACTATGCCAACGTCCGATGAGGTGCCAAGTTCGTCGGCGCTTTCACCAGATTTTGTTGAAGGGGTATGTGACATCCTGTGGGCTGTATAATCTTCTTTTAAGTAAGTAACCCTTTACAGTTCGCGCGTAGTTTGCCGGCTTTGGTCGAAAAATTCCATTTACCTGCGAGGCATCGACAATCCAATGTCCACATTGTAAATGCACGTAATGCTATGGAAATCGGAGGCGTTTCTGCTTCGTCTCGAGTGGATTATGATCCAGTACGTGCACTGATTCGATCGGTACGTGAAATATTCTTCATATTGCTATGCAGTTATTGTCATACATAATGGAGACGGAAGTTGCGTAGTCATGAATCGTTATTGCTAACCTCTGCTTCGAACAGTACCTGATCAACAGCAGAATCCTGCACAAGCCTCGAGAGGATCTTGTTTGATCGAAGTGGTTAGAGAGTGCTTTATCTTTCCTCCACTGTTTAAAAATCTATTCCGTGTTATCGCAAATCGTTTCCAACCGTCTGTAGGCGGGTGTATCCTCACTTGCCATGGTGCAAGCTGTACATGACCCTCCTCTCCACTGCTTTCATGATCCAGCTGTCAACTAGGGCTATAACCATTAGGAGACGGTCTTGTAAAATTTAGAGGGAGTTCAGCTCTATTAAGAATTAGGGATAGTCAAACTTTGCCTGACGCACAGCATATCATTGCTCCATCTGGTAACTTTTGGTGTCGCGACGTGTGGGCCCGCCAAACTACTGCATCGGCGGTGTGAGTGACAGATACCACCCGATCCGTTAGGAGATTTCTACGACAGGGCTGTTCTCGCTATAAAGCAATGCTGACACTGCTTGAATATACTTACACATGCCCTTAGCCCTGTTTGGGATACACACATTTTCATACACACGGATATATGGGATACACACGAACAACGACCTCACAACAACTATGCTAAAATAAGGCTCATAGCCTCCGGATCCACACCGCTTCAACTGTCTGTATATTCGTACATAACAGAACACAAAGTAGGATTATGCTTTTAACCGTTTCAGAGTACAATAAGACCTACATTAGGGGCCGGATCTCCGCCCAGTCATCTGGGGTTGGACCTAACGTCGGCATGAATCCTAGTGATACTTTGCGTCCGCCATTGAAAGTTCGCGCAAACTAGGCGCACCTATGTTATAGCATATGACACCGAGTTTGCGCCAACTTTCAGTAGGGAACGCAGCGTATCACTAGGATCCATGCCGACTGTAGGTGGTGCCTCCGGAGTGCTGCGTACCTCCGCGTCTTCTAGTGGGACGTGCGTCACAGTACCGAGGCGGCGTGTCAGAGGGGACAGCCCCTGTGCCATTGTCTTCCCTTCGGACGTCTGCTTCTTAGGCAGTACGGTAAATGCCCACCCGGTGACTTCCGGCTCTTGGCCATTGGCGTCTACCGTATACTGCGTGGGCATAGAGCGACGGCTCAACTGCGCTGAAGGTGACGGTCCAGCATGGGCAGGAGAGCTCGGACTCGACTTCGCTGATGTTGACGATGGTAGCCGCATGTTGAACCAGACGAATGAGAGACTGGTCATGATCGACGCGAGGAGCTCTGGTTGTCTGGCGTCCTCTGCGTCTGCCGCTTCTAGAACGACTACTGTACTGGCGCGCCGCCAGGCTCCAGCGCATATGCACGCTGCCGCCTTTTAATAAAGATGACGTCACCAACAGAAAAGAGTCGGACGAAAGCCAAGACGTTAGGCCTGTGCTTTCGTTATGTTCGTTACAACTAATAAATCTTGGGGAGGTCGTGGCACTAATGCCCCAGGATTGCCCAATACGATAAGGGCAACCTTATAGCCACTATGTTCGGAGCATGTTTTACATGTCCTTCATTGGAGAGGTGCTCCCTTCGTAAAGGGATCGATCTTTCTCTCGTCTAGCATTGCTGCACTGTAGGTTGCTTGAAAAAAAAACAGAAAGTTCATCGATTTTCATTTTTCTATTAAGTGTGATTTTAAGGATACAAGGAGATATGTACTGACGGAATTGTTTCGCTCCCGCGGTCAGCTAAAATACTTCAGGTTATTACTTGCCCAGAGGCGATCGTTTTTTCGAGCTTTGTACCATGTTTAATTGGAAAACTTCAATTAAATTGGTTGTAGTCGCCGTCTAATGTTGCCTATGCGCCACGAATTTATGTCGTTGGATACGGGACGTGTAACGCCAATTATGGGATTGGATTTTTCGGAAAGGATTGTTAGTACATTGGTGGTCGACTCGCAACCTCCGAGAATAGTGAGTGACCGTGTTCTCAATACCATTGGTTTTAATTGTTTTTATCTGAAGTTTTCAATCATGCTGTTCATATAATTGGCATCATAGTGTTTGCTACCCTGGGGTATCGGATGTTCTCTCAATTTTCGCTTTTTCGCACTTTTAGTATTAGTGGTAGGACTTTACAGGCTAGCGATTCACGAAGGCGTTTCGACATTGACAATCCAGAGCTACTCTTGGGCAAACTGCCGATGTACACCATCATGCCCTGGAAAAAGTTGATTACATCCTTTTTCAAGGAAAATTCCAGGCTGGACCATGTAGCGCGCGTCATGCACCCTCAACAGATGCTCAAATTCCCCAAAAAAAACCAAGGCTTAGGAAAGCTGATTCAATCGAATCGAAACTCGAATCTAAAGAACTCTGAATGGAATTGGATGTAGCGAAGAGACTATCCTCATCACCTACGAGGCCACCGGACCTGGAGTGAATTGCTCCGGTCTGCCAGAGCCTCTCGTTAGACCTTCAAGAACTTGGATTCAGCAGGTTCAAACGCCGAGTTGTGGATCGCTAGTGGACGCGCAAAAGGTTCTGCAGTTGAACTCTCAATGGCCAGAGCTCGCATCGTACCAGTAAAGAACATAGCTATTTCCAAGCTCAATAGCAACATTCTGAAGCAGCCCAAGTCTCCATCGAGGAGATTGTCTAAAACCTGTAAAAAAGATGTGTCAGGAAGTCGTCCCAGAAACGTCAATATACAGATATGGACGGGCTTACAGCACAAATGCCTCCATATTTTGCGCGCGCATACCCAGTTCGTAATGGATCGCTTTAGTAAGGCGGCAGTTAGCTTTTATCTGGAGCTTTGCCGTCTTAGGCGGCGTCATCTATACCTCAACCATGTTTGCAAGCGTGTATGCCACTTTTTAGGACGGAGCTGTTCCGATTTCGCTCATTCTTGTTTTATCCAATCTCGGTCGCTTGCGGTTTTGTGATCTTCACACTGGGGAATGCTTTCATACTTTTCAGCTGCCTATTAGGCGATTCAAATTCAAGTAAGTCTGCTTACCAATATCTTCCCGAATACAATGCTGACCACATTTTTGCTTATTCAGACATATTCACTGGAATAAAGCGTTCTCTGAAGTGTGGCTGTTAGGAAGAGCTGTTCTTCCAGGGCACCATAACGGTTAGCTTTTCCTGCTACAGTTAGTTCACAAATCACTTTACAAACGTTTAAACGGAGAGCCTTCTGAAGTTCTGACTAGAAACGATCATGGTGCTACTCGCTGGTATTTATAGGGTCAGAGCGAGCGGAAAGTAGTACGAGTCCTTCTATTGCTGTTTTCGAGATCCAACCCGCTCGCTTCAAAGCCTTACTTCAGTTGGATAAAAATGTGAACGATTTTCTGCTTTCCCCTTTTCCATATTATTACCGAGAGCGTTATCTTCATACAACTGTCTCGTATTGATTTGATATTGCTTAGGTCTTCAAAAATGTTCACGCAGCCGGATTAGAGGACGATGTGTTGGTAACATTCAACAGTTCGCCTCACAGCTGCACGCTGTATAGTTTTGACGAGATCTATAAAGAGGTTCAGATTTACTTTCTACTTTGAAATGCAGAGTGCATTGCATCGGCGGTGTAGGTGACAGACACGACATGTCACATTACGAGACATCTGCGATAGGGCTCTGCACGCTAAGCTCGCTCAATACCGACGCTGCCACTGCGGGTAAAGTACGTACACATTAAGACCTTTAGCCCTGTTTGAGCTGACACAAATTTTACCAACCAACACACATCAGAGTAATACGTCACAAACACACACTGAATTCTGCAGCATATAAAGCAAATATAACACAAAATATTCGGGCTGTCGAGAATACCTAATACTGCTCGTAGTCTGCAGATCAGAACTGCTTGTTTGTCTGTATACTCGTGCACAACAGAACACCAGATGGGGAATATGCGTTAAACCTCTCTTATGTACAATAGGCCGATCACGTCAGGGACGAGTCTCCTACCGGTCACTAGGGGGTCATGCCTAAGTTTTGCCTTCGGACCGCTGCATATCCTCCGCGTTACTTCGGTGGGACCTGCGTCACAAACCGGGGCTGCGGGGTAGATGCAACTACCTCCCGCGCCATTGCCTTGCCTTCGGGCGTCTGCTTTATAGGCAGTACGGTAATTGCCCACCTGATGACTTCGGGCTCTTGGCGTCTGCCATATACTGCGTGGGCAGTGAGCTACGACTCACTGCGCTGAAGATGACGATCCATTGGAGGCAGCAGATCTCGGACTCGTTTGCCATGGTGATGACGGGCAGCCGCGCGACGAATCACACGACGAGAAGACTGGCGTTAATCGTTGGCTCTAGTTGCCTGGCGCCCTCTGTGCATCTGCCTGCTTTAGAATGTTCTTCCCGTACTGGCACGCCGCCAGGCCCAGGTGCCGATGCACTCTGCTGCCCTTTAGTGAGGGATGACGTCAGCAATGAAGGAGTCCAACGAAATTCACGACATAGAGTGCACTTCCCAATTACCATGTATCTGTCTTTTCTAAAACGATATAGTCGTTTGAGAAAGGCAGGGAGACAAGGACTGTTCGCCTATCCACGGAAAAAAGATGTGGTCACTGTTAGAGTGAAAGCAGTGAAATTTTTGATGGATAATGCTCAGAAAGCGAGTTTTAATCCATTCTTCTTATTAACCCTATAAAAACGAAATTTCCATGGTTTCTTAGGGGGGGTCAGCGAGACCTCCGAGGAGAGGCGGAGCCATCGCGCGCACATGCACGCGCGATGAGTTATGGGGATTGCAATTAATGCAGAGGAGAATGAATCATTTGTTCTACTGCATTGTTTCTAGCACTGCATCCATGTGTTCGACCCTATTGGAGAAGGTCCCAAAGTAGCTGATGAAGAGGATGGACGAGCTGGGAATATCTGCTTCAATATCAAATTGTCAAAAAAGCCCAAACCGTTATTGGAGGTGCAAGGTTGGGGTAACGATTTTTTTTGACCAGGACTTGATTTTACAGTTCTAGAATTGCGATTCACAGGTGACTTCTCTGGTGTGTACTTTGGTGGATGCTGTAGGGTCATCCTGTGTGAACCACAGAGTTCCCGCGAAAAATATGTTCTCCAAGAGATTTCAAATAGTGAAGCTGTTGGTATTTGTTTCGTTTCGTCTCTGCAAGTTATTCTATCATTAAGTGAATATGTTCAGCCTGTTCTACATGATCTTCGACTGCTCGGTCCTCAACAAGGTGTTGCGTTAGCATTGGATTGTTCCACAATGATGCTTTCCAAGGACGATTCCTCGAATTTTTTGCGTTTTGAGGGGATTCACCTAGCTTGCTATGAGATGACCAGGTTTGTTCGGAGACTTCTTTGAACTTAGCAACCAACCGCTCAGCAGAACGTGGCCCACCTGAACTCGAGCACGTTTTGCAAATGGATGCGCTCCCCGTCACTGTCAGCTGCAAGGAAGTCAATTCTGCCGCAGTTTGCACCAGCGAAATCATTTTGGCCATTGTTCACAACTTGGGAGCGTGCCTCACTGTCTTTTGGTCATTATTCTGAGGTCAGCTCACAGTAGCATTCTAGGGCCGTCAGTGAAGGACCAATTTTGCTATTAACTGGATGAGGCTCTTTAGGCAGCGTCCGTAGCTAGCTGTGAGCATCAAGTGGCGCTGAGAGTTTGAGTCCTTAATTGTCTGTCATTTATGGCCTCCGAGAGCTACCACTGCAGCTGACACCAATGGGCTGCCGCTGATGTATGTGTTATCGTAGCTGACAGCGGCTTTCACTAACCTATCATCAATACCATCATTAACCCCTCGCTGTCTTGGGACACTTTGCATGCGCCAGTGATTGAGCGATGTGCGCCAGCTTCCCAGCGACCTCACAGAGTCCACAATTTCAGCATGATGACTGAGCCTCAAAGAAGTGAAGTGCGTGTTCGGTGGAGAACTGCTCTGCTTCCTATGCGTCGTTCTATCACAGATGGGCAGTGAGTTTCCATACGTTAGATACAGTTCATGGTAAATCAATGGTTGTTCCCCCGGATCCGGCACCAGTCCCGACTGAACTTTCTGTCCCCAGGTGACACAATCGACTGTACTGTTCACCCCAGTGAGCTGCATACTGTAATAAGGATACAATGACGATAATACCACAACCGCGGATTGGCAACCCGGTACTACCGATTTGGACTTTCCTGAACCAATCAATACGCATCCCAACTATAGTGTGGATTTTGCGAAATACATGAGACCCTCTTGCATACACGACAGAAGAACACGTTTAATTCAGATTATTTTACGCTACAACTATGTGGAGAGAGCTCGGAAGAAAAGGAAGAGATACACAATAAAAAATTGCGATATAATTATTACGAAGAAAGGAAGCGCCACTGGAGTGCATATCATGATCAAGAATCGGGGTCATTGCCAGTGACCTGTTCATTGAAAATACTCTCTGCGGGCCAACCGTATTTTGGGTGATGGAGCCATGTTCTAAAGACCAAGGGCCCCGAAACGAAGCGCGGCACGTCGAGGAGAAAGAAGTGGTACGAAGCCACGGGATGGACGACCACGCTCGGTCGCGGCAGGGGCGAAGATTAATGAATCAGACTGCCGCTCGAACCAGTCCGACATGGGCGGGTCGGCCGTGCTTCCGGTTTTCGTTGTGGGACCGACCGCACCCAGGGCTCTTTGAAAAGCTGTAGCATTGCGCTTTTGCCGCACAATTCTAGGCTTCGGCTGCTACTCTATCTTTTATCCTGGTCTGATATGGCAATCTCCCGTCATGATCACTGAGGCGGTTGTTACTGTCAGCGTAAGCACAGGGCATGTGTCATGCTTGGCGAAGGATCAGGACATCGTATATTCCGAATGCATAATGCATTCTGTGGGAGTGTACCATGACGCTTTGAGCGGCTAGACAGGTTTTTCTTTTCCAGTTGGGGACAGTTTTGCATTGTTACCAGTCTGTAGGTGGTTTCTATTCTCTGATGACCCACGTGAAAACTCGCGTCACCAGTTCGTAGGATTCACGCATCGTAGCTTCCACACTTCCGGCCCCAGCTCATGGGGCCTCGTAATTTTTCTACCGTACAATCATGCCAGTCCCGTCTCCCTGCTGTTTCGATGGAGATGGGCTAAAGCATACTGCGTGTTGGTGTGGATTCAGTGATACGAGGATCAAGACATACTTTCGTCAAGATCATAGCGAAAGTTTGTTCGTACTGAATGATAGGCGAGTTTTGTAGGATACTCGATGGAAAGATCACTGATGTGCACCTAGTCGATTAACATGGGAACCCTTCGCCTTCACGATCGAAGGACTTGCACGAGGTCAAGTCAATGGTTATTCAAGCCAGCGGCGGAGTTACTATATGCCGGATCAGTGTTCAACTTGTAATGTTTCGAGGTCGACGGGGAGAAGGAACGAAGCATGATTCTCAGATTCCAGGGGAATTGTCGACTACTACGGGACTATTCTCCGACCAACATCGCCCCAAGTCGCCCTGGAATCGATGTTTAAGCCCCCTCATTGTGGAACCACCTAAAAGTTCCACAGCGCAGCGGATATGGACTCATTGTGGAACAAATCGGGGGTCCTGTTGGTGAATCGCGGGATCAACGTCTAGATAATCGCCTGAGGTCTCTCCAAACAGCCATTATCCTCCTTATCTCCCAACTCAGCATTATTAGCTCCGGCCTTGCGGTATTATGCCAGGTTTCAGGGGGTGGGGGTGCCCTAGTAGCGCTTTTCCAAGCTTACCACTCACTTACAATAGTCAATCAACAAGTCGTTCATCTACAAATATAAGAGGCTTTTCATCCATACTCCTCTTCACAGTAACATTTCACTTCAGATCAACAATGGAAATTTTATACAATAGCTATGGCAATGTATGATTACTATGACAATTATATGATAACACGTCTGAGAGACGGGTTAATGAGATGAGATAAACAATAGGAGTATGATCGGGGATGAGATCCACAATAAAAACAACAATGAAAATGAGGTCTTAAACCAACAGTAGCAAGGAGACCACAAAAAAGAGTCGTGATGGCTACAACCAGGCCCAGAAGTACCAGATGTGATTTTTGTGACATTTGCATTGGAAGCGCTCGGTGGGAATTTTATGATGTAAAATCTCCTCGTTTCGCATAATTCACCAAGGACGGGATGCGCATGCAAACAAGTCACTGGGGGCTCATCGGGCACCTCAGGGACGACTGTATGATGAGATCTATTCAGGCGGCGTCAGTGGCCTTCAATCCTAGTACGAGCCTCAAGCAGTATACATATCTAAATCATTATTATCAGATGGTCGTAACAAAAATCAGCTCTATCCGCTTACTTCACTTTTCAGCATCCACAAAAATGCGCTCTAGGCGACTGACGACAGCCCTATCATTATCGTTGAACGCAAATGCTTTAAAATGAAGTTAGACGTTATGTTATCAACAGGGAAAATTTTTTTTGACGTACCTGTTTCGGCTACAGACCAATTCGACAGGGATCGGTAATTTCTTCTTAAGCATTGTCCATGGGCAAGTCAGATTGTTTCCTCTCAAACACACCTAGTTGGCCGTGTTAGAGGATCCATACATATCGCTCAGGTTATCATCTACGAGCTCGCAGTCTTCCATAGTCAGTTGATGGAACAATAACTTAAAGTTAGGAACGTTATAGAAATGGGATTTTTTGGATACCAAAATTGTATGGATTATAGAGAACTTAACACGAATGGCACACAACTCCTTTTCTCTGTACATCTAGAAGTTCTGGATAGCTTCTAATGTCTTGTCCGATCCCAAAATCCAACATGGAGATCCTTTACATACCGATGGAATAGGCTGGAAAACATCACAATTGCTAGTTGCGATGCTCCCAAATGGGCCGCAGGTTGCTCCCTACCCGCCTGATTAGGGAAAAAATGCAAATCGTAGGTCGCATCTGGTAAAACGGATTGTTTTGTTAGATTGTCTTGGGCATCCATATCAAAAATATGCAATATTCCTTCCCAAGCTGCTGGTTATAAGATATTATAAGCCTAAAACGTTAGATTTTTGTGGTTCTTCCACCTTCCAAAACGCGCAGTGGTCTTTCGGAAATCTGTAATCGGACCTAATGATCGTGTTAAGCGTCAAAAATAACCCCTCTTGACATTGTTCGGGCAGGTTTTTAAATTATTGGGTTTGTGTTCTTCCCTTAAACAGAGCTAGACTAAAACTGGAAATGGAACAACAAAAGACACAGAAAATGGAGAGAAAACAACAAAATAATGAAAAAATGAAGAAATACAGCTTTAAATGTAGCTGCGCGTCGATGGAATTTTCAAATTCCACTTTTCCGCGCGGACTCTGCCTGAATCGTAAGCACGTGCCCTGAGTCCCGCTGGACGTTAGTCGATGGAAGAAGTCTTCCCACAATATCCTCACTCCGTCAATTGGCGCCTTCGCGCGAACTCTGCTTTTCAAATCTCGATTAGGCTGACGGGGTGGTGGAAGCGCAGTTCCGCCCGCGAAAATTTTCGAGGAATCAACCCGTTTATAGTAGTTGCGATGTGCAGTTCAATATTTTCCTACATCGGATGTTGGAGTGAATTATGTTTGCCAGCCGTTCAGTTACGGTTTCAAGTCACCTATTGTAGGTGGGTTACCGGTCCGAGTTACCGTAGCTGCGTGCAGACGAAATTTGGCCGAACATCTCGCGCCACCGTCGCTGGGCCAGTTGCTGATAGTACGCCTGTGGTAAGACTGTCAGTCAGCGTTATGAGACCTTAAAGCGTGGTCCAAGCTCTTCTAAGCACAGGTACTATAGAAATGCCTTACAGCGCGTTCTGAATATGACGTACGACTATGGAGCGGACCTGATTTATTTGTTGATATTGTATGATGTTGCTAATATGGACGGCTGCACAGCGGTTGGAGCGGAGCCAGACTCGCAGTGGCTTGCGATAGCCATTAGCATCCGAGGTGTTACAGGAGAAATTTACAAAGTCACTCCCGTTGTTGCGCCGAACGTTGTAAGTGATTCAGATACGAAAGTTCAGATACTGACCTCATGGGAGAGAATTTCCAGTCCGCAGTTGTAGACGTCCGTTGGTGCAGCATTTAGCTCAAAGGTTATCGTGTTAGGACAGAGAATAATCGTGGTGGCACTCTCTGGTATTATTATACAACTGCTTGCTGTGTCAGCGATTGTGTGCGACTGCGGACCCAATTTTCTTTTGCGATGAGGACCGTAGTTTTGAAGACTACACATGCAAAATGAGAAGTTACAGGAATCCATGACGAACGTCGAAATCGTGGCTGAAGATGAGATCTTTGTCATATCCTACTATGATGGGAAAACTACATTGATAGGGAAGTATCAGCTCAATGAACCCGACGCGGAAAAATGGCAGTCGGAAATTCCCGAGGTCTGATTCTGATAAGATACTTGGGATTCGTGTGCTCACGCACTGGAACCGATCCGGTGACAGTACGCTTTCAAATCGAATACCTCGTGGAATTCAGAGGCTCTTCAGCAGGGAAGTACGTAATTACGACTAAAGAATTGAACGACTAACGGGCTTGTTGGGTGTTGCGTCAATCGATTAACGAAATGAAAAATATTTTCGTCAGCAATCCTGAAATTCTTTGGAAAATCAACAGTGATTCACATCGCGCTCCAACACAAGGATTACATCAGAATAGATAAATGGTTCCCTGTTGGTTGTGCGAGGTGGGTGGTACAAAATAAATAGACCTTCAATATTTATTATTTTTAATTGCGCTTCTTCGCTATTCTAGAACCCTCACATTAGGACCCAACCGAACGTTGCGCAAGGTCCGGCGCAGCACTTGTGCGACTGCGTGCCAGTCGCGCGACTCACAATAGGCTGAACTGAACGAGTTTCGACACTGACCGGCTCCAGCGGAGATTTTTACAAAGGGCACCATCAGAGGTGATGCGAGATTTACGTTAAAGTCAGGGTTAGCGATGAAAACGCTTGTTCTGCTATCCCCAGGGAAAGGTAGATCTGGCCATCACAAAAACGAAAATAAGTGAAAATTGTAGAAAAACCGCTCAGGAACAAAATATTGCTTGGTGTCCTTCAGCCCCCCCCCCCCCGAATATTGAGATGTCTATAAATGCCCGTTTTGCCATCTTTTATTTCGCTTCTCAAGTAATGACTGAGCACTTCTGGAGACTACTGACCATTTTAGCAGCGAAATTAAAGGCGGATAAACAAGCATTAATGAAATCCTCGTTATTTAGGAGGCTGGCCGACTCCTGTAATTAGCCGTTATACTTTGTTTCTGAGCGTTTTTCCGCGAATTTCCGGGTTTTTGCACTTATTTTTTACTTTTGTGATGACCAATTCACAATCTTATGAAAATAGCTCAAAAATCGTTTTTATCGCGAACCCTGCCCTTGAGCATTAGCGATCCGGCGGAGTGTTTATAGTTTTCACACCACGATAATCTAATATTAGCATTGGTGTGCGAAGCCCATTTAGAACGGAAAACTGAAAATATTTTGATTCTCAAACAGGGAAGTCTCAAAAACCCTAGAGCCATCCTATTTTTCAAATTGCTTTTTTTGAGCAATCCCACCTTCAGTTTTCGAGCAAATTAATATTCCAGAAAGCCACCCACAACCATATGCAGGAGGCAGTTCTACAAAATCTGGAAATAGCTTTTGAATCATCTATTTAAATTAAACGGAACATAAGCAAAGATTGGTAGTTGCAGATGTGAGAGGAGCGGTTTTTGGTGTGGCTTACGCGCTACTTCGCAGCGGACGCTCGCATCGTGGCAATCACTGAGTAGCCGCTTAGCCTTTCACTAACGGTCTGCCATTACCGCTATGCGACAGCCCACTGGAAATCGGGGTATATACAGGCCGCCTTCGAATCAACCACTTTCAATGAAGGGAATACTTCACTATACAAGACGTCTTATGCATTTCGCCATAGAATCGATTATATCGGGCTGTGCCTGCAGGCCACAGCTGCGCGATGACAGGAACTGTATCCGATGATAGGATGGTGAAGTGCGCCGTCCTCCAGTTTTCAGACATGAATGCTAAATATGGAATTTCTATAAAGTGCGGTTGGGACCCCCCAGTGGGTGAAATTTTCGTTTGGGTGCTATCTTTTTTTGACCCTTCCTCCATTATGGGAACAAGCTCAAGACCACGCGCGCTCTCGGCCCCCGACGCCGATAAAAAAACAATTAGTGCAAAGTCGGTGCAGTTTCTGAATTGTCACCATGGGGTAGATCTCTTATAGCGCAGAACGGCAAATCCTGAACCGAAAAAATCGAAGAGTTCCACGGTCTCCCATATTGTTTCTTTTCTCACCGATAAAAGGCAAAAATGGGTAAACACACGCCCTCGAGAATTACTTTTTCATTCATATTATCAATTATTTATATGCTAGTTTTTCAACAAGGTTCTCTAACGATGAATGTTTTGTGTACATAATGGCCATAAATATTTTGAAAAACATACACACCTTCATGCTATCTTTTCTGTTCATAGGGGCTTTTTCTCTGTCTCAACTGTGCTTGTTTTCAAAACCTAGATTTTCCACGACTAACGGCTAACAAGGGTTTTGGCCGGTTGAACGACTAACGCATTACAGAATTTCAATTACGCGCATCTCTGCTCCTCAGGCCCAGCTGTACCCCGCACGAGCGCCGAATCGTTTTGTCGTCCAGAACGCTTTGTAATCGAGTCGAAAGCGTATTGTGGCCGAGTTGGACCCCACAGTGCGCGTGAGTTGTTGCCTTCTTCTCCATTCCATGAAAAGATGTGGAAGTAGTCGGATGGAGCGTGCGAAGCAACTTGAGATGTCTTCAATCGTTTGCAAAACAGTTTGCCGGCAGTCTTCCTTAAACGCAGCGTACACGCTCGTAAAGGTGTTCGAGATAACTATGGAAATAGAATGGTATGGCTCAGAACATGAGTAAGAATTTGGCCCCACTACTGTATCTGCCCGCCCTCTGTATTTGCTGTTCTCCTCCAAAACAGGGGTGCTGGGCCACTCCCACTGTTGTCGATGTATGTGGGTGGTACGATAAGTACAGTAACTAAACCACATGCATCGACAACGGTGGCAATGGCTCCGCCCCCGTGTGCGGGGGAAGGACGCAAATACAGTGGGCGGAGAAATAGGGGGGGGGGGCAATTTCCTACTCTTTTTAGCGGCTTTGCGGGTCGTTTTTGGCGCTTCAAAATGCATACGCGATGTGTTCTGAGCTATACGATTCTATTTCCGTAGTTACCTCATTCACGTTTACGAGCGTGTATGCTGCCTTCAAAGGTAGTGTTCTCGATAATACTCAATTTTGAAATTGTTCGCAGAATCGATTACTTGGTCTTGGAGTAGAACTGAAATGACGATGAAATTGAGAAAAGCGCACCAGAAGTACCCGGGTTGTTTTACTCTCACGGCGCTCCCGTACTTTCAGTGGCACTGTTTTTTTTACGAACGTCGGAATCCTTTGTGTACCGATCCTCTGGGATTCTCAACTCTTTGCTGCTCCATTCTTCCGTTTGGACCGTAACTAATACTGTTTTGCATAAAGTTTACTGTGCTTATCTAAGCCAAATTCCGGCCCGCAATTGTGTCTCGACACGCTTTGCGGCCGCACGCTCTCGAGTCAGAAGAGCTTCCAGCGCCGCAGCCGCCGATCTGCTGACTTTAGGTGGGTTTCGGAAACTGGAAACTAAGAAAAATTTGAGGAAATTGTATAAAAAAGCCACATCGAGTCGGCTTTGGCGCTGAAACCCCGGCTGCCGCGAGCGCGTGCCGCCGCAAAGCGTGCCGAGACCCGATTGCGCACCGGAGTTCGGCCCAGATAGGCACAGTACTACCATCTTCATGTGACTCCTTCATTCACCGGACGCGACCGCCGAGAACCCGTTCATTCTACCGGAGAACTAGTCCAAGCCTGAAAATTATTTCACTGAGATATATAGTTTTAGCGCGTTTTTTGCTGCTTCTTCGTGATTTCAGTAACACTTGGTCATTGTTTCGAGCGGGAAACTCAGAAAACCATCGTGAACACGGGCTCTAACGCACGACTGATTTGCTATGAATTGGTCTCTGTTACAGGCCACCGAACAATTCGCCGAATATGTGCCGGCAGTTTTGAGTCGAAAGCAGCGAAGAAGACAAAGGGCAGGGCAACCACCTGGAATCGAGCGACGTTTGCATCTTGCCCAGCAGTAATTTCGCGGTCCAGAAAACGTTCCACGCATAGGAAGCTGTGTTGCTTAGTTGTTTATTTGATAATAGAATATCACGGGAGTTGTCGACCAAAGTTGGCACGGCGACAATGTGGTAGTAAGCACCTGTGAGGATTTATTTTTGATTTTTTGTTGATGCATTTTTTTCGAGTATATTCGTAGTTTGGTGGTTTTCTAGTGAAGTGTAATCGTACACATCACCGAAAGGATTCGTTTTCAATTATTTTTTCTATGTCTTGAAATTGCAAAATTTAACGGGTACTACACTCATTTTGTTTTGAATCCTCTCGACAGAAACGGTGCGGAAATTCTTTTTCCATTGTTCTACGTTCGCTGTTATTGTTTTTTCCTTAGTGGTTTACGTACATACATAGATTAATCACATGAAGGATGATAATTCTTATTTGGTGTCAGCGGAGAGGTTCATATCGCTAAGGCTCCGTCCATAGCAGACGACCAGCGGCAAATCGTCAAGGCGTCGAAGCATCATGCGCCAGCGCTCAAACGCTGGCGCATGACACTCGACGGATGGCGCATTCAACGTGTCCGAGGACGGCATTTGGTTAACGATGGTATCGATAATATTAGTGACAGCCGCTCCTTCTTCTTCTTTGCAGCCACATTGAGGGTTTTGTCATAGGTTGAGAAATTGGGCGATCAGAGATGGATTCGTCCATAAGTCCATTACGGTCAGCGTGGTGGGTCTCCGGACAGTTGAGCAGGTGTGCAGTATCATGGCCGAGGCAGCCGCAGTCCGGGCCAACATCTAGCCTTTTTCCGAGTTGAGCCTCGGATGTGCAGACGGGGCGGCACTACTCCCAGTATGGGATTAATGGCCGTCAATTTCCAGATGACACCGTACGAACTGGGTATGCTCCTCGCGCAATAGCCGGAGTCGTTCTTGCTGTGAGTCGTGCCATCTTTGCAGATTGACTTTACTGGGAGCATCGACGAATGGCTTTCTGATGTCTCTCTTTCTCTCTGACGTGAAGAATTGCTGGGCCTGGAGCTGACAGTGCTCCCTTACTGATAATAAGCGGGTCTCAGCATGCAAGTGATCGACTGGAGAACTTCTTGCACATCCGGTGGCGGTACGGAGAACTGCATTCTGTACGCGTTAAACCTTACTAGGGAACCTCGCTAGTCAGGTATGAGCTTTTGAGAGACTGTGAATGTTTCTTGGTCAACTTGGATACGCTCTCTTTGAATCTGAACTCGGATGTTGCTACGGACTTCTGCGAAAAAAAGTTAGAGCCGGTCAAAGTTCGTATTTCATCCTTTTTTCTATCAAAGATGCGCATTAGAGTTTGCGAAATCCGGAAACGGACCTCATGCTTGTGTTCAGCCCCCAAAACTACCCCACTGAGCAAATTTTGAGTGAAGGCAAATTTTCCAAGCTTTGCACAGACTGATAGCGTTTTGGACTTGTGCGGATTTTCAGTTGGGCGCTTATTTATACCTCTGAAAGCGTTAAAAATGTTGCATATTTCACTCAAAATCCTTCCAGGTGGGTTATTTGGGACGCTAATCACGAATCTATGATTTATTTGACGATTTTCCGAGCTTTTCGACATGATTCGTTCAAAGCATTCCATCGGGGGGGGGGATTTGATGGCAAATCGCGACGTTTGCCGAGTTCCGGGGTGGTGCGATATATATGGCTCAAATTGTTAATCTGGGGGTTGTTTGCAGTGCTAAACGAGAATCTGCAATCCGTTTATCGATTTCTGATAGATTACGGTGGGTTACGGTGGGTATACGGTAGCTTGGCCAAAGTCTCAGATTTGACTCAAAATTTCCCTGTGGGTGTTATTTGGGACGCCGAACACGTATTCGAGGTCCATTTTTTGATTTTCGAAATTTTAAGGTAGGTAAAGCCAGTTAAAAGGCGTAGTGCCTACCGTAACCTACAGTAACCATAAGTCTATCGATAAACAGACCCTAGATTCGCGTTCAGCGCCCTGAATAACCCCCAGTTCAAAGTTTTGAGCTGGATGCGAAAATTTTTTCCGAACGCCCTAAAATTGCCTGATGGGTACCCTTACAATACCGCGCGTATCTTTTGGTCATCCGGCGCGCTAGGGCGCCGTTTCTTCATAACTCGGTTCAAAGTTGTTCAATTCAAAAATAAACTTCAGATTAGAAATCAGCATGGAAAATGCGATCTAGTGAACGTACAAATGTTTTAAAAATCTTAAACGAGAGAATTTGGGTTGTGCTAGATATCGAATGTTTCCTGTGTCCAAAAGGATTGGCGATTGAGACTAGTAGAATATGGTTTTTCGACATTTCCTTGTATTTATCACATTCGTATACTGTTTTTTTTAACCTCTGAGTTCCTTCCGGAGCGTTCTGTCAAGGATCTATCAAGAAATCTATCAAGGTTCACGAAAATTGCAAAAAATTTAATTCACAGTTGAACCCAAGTAAGGCCATTTCTTGATAGAGGGCCAAGAGAACTACTCCAGCCCAAAGACGAGGGTCTGGGGCTTGTACTGAACCACCTCGTGTTTTCACAACAACACGAGAAATATATTTTGAGAAGACATCACAACGAATACTAATGTCACATGTTTCTTCCGTGTTTGTCAAGATGAAACACCTTTCAATGTAAAAACTACGAGGTTGTATGGGAAATGAACTTGTGACGCTCTTATCACAACGGCGCGCACGCCAACTACTCCAATCTGCACATGTTAATATGGGCGATCGAACCTATGAAGTGATGAAACAGGGGCAGTTAAGTGCAAAAACCACAACCATGCGCGAGAACTGAATCCGCGACGTCCACCCGTGACGGCACGAACACCAAATTATCCAAACTTGTTATGCACCTCCTCATGAATGGAAAGCTACGATGGTCCGTCATACCGATCCTTGCGTCATACCTACCACAAATCGGAAGGATTTGAGATCATGATGGATCCACAAAAGGCCCAAATCAACTAAGGGACACTTCACACTATTACCTTTTCACTGAACTGTTTCAATGTTTTCCTATAATTGTACCACCCGTAATTTCTTTTTTTTTCTAACCTTCACCGTGAACTCTTTCTGAAGCACAAAGCGGTATTGAGAAGTAAAGGCCGTTTCAGACAGGTTTTAAGGTCAGTCTAGGACAGCGGGATGATTCCGGCTGACGGCGCCCGCAACGCCCTCTGAACATGGCTCTACGCAAAGGTCACTGGTGAGACCTTAAGCCTAGTTTTGACTGCAGGTGGTCGCTGCGGCCATGTGAGGGACAACTGTTCCTTTTTCTTCGCGCGCAATGGAAAGCCGCTCCAATTGTGATCGCTTCGTGGCAAACGTCCTACATCACTGGGTCGCGGCGACGAAATTTTGTGTTTTACTGCTTCCCTGCTGGAGGAGCAATTCTTAATGGTCGCTGTACATCGCTCCATCGCGGCCAAAGTGGCAGCGATGGAGCGATTGCCAGCGAATGACGTTTCGTCTAATGAACGTTGACCCTTTCACATGACAAGATCAGTGTTTACTGGTCGAAACGTGTTATTGATAACTACCAGCCATTAATTTCACTGGTTGATTGGTTTTTTCTTTCGATAATCCGTGAGGCTACGCACTATGAACAGAATTGCTGCCGCTGCTACATCGCTGCAGCAGCGGGTGTGAAATCGCTGCGATGAAAAACAGCAGCGATGCAGTCAAAACTAGGCTTTAGCGGCTAGTATAGTGAGAACCGTATAATTTCGAATAATTCTTTTTTTTTGCTTCACCGCCAGAATGGCTTGCGCTGCTTTTCATTTCCAGACATCAAGCAGTACTCAAGCTTCGAAAAAAAATCGAATATTCGAACATTTTCAAATAACTGATAAACAATCAAATAAACTCAAATAACTCGAAAACATTCGGTCCTCACTATAGCGGCTAGTACTCTGGTGGCCGAAGAAAATGTGGATTTCCTGATTTCATAAGAATTTCATGAATGGAGTTTGAAAAATAAGTGGTTCCAAGAGGCGACTGGGATGGAGTCCAAACTAGGAAATCCTGATGAAAATTAAGTTTTGCAATCTCTTTTTTAAGTTCAGATTGTGTCGGCGAATTCCACATCGTTAGAACTATTAACAAGCGTATTCATGCGCCGTTAAAAATGCTTGGTATCCTAGGAGGTTTTTAGTATGAAAATAAAATTTGGAAACGTAAATGGAATTTAAACTTTTAAAAATTGTCAAATTTTCTCAATTGTTGATTGTTTGAAAGGATTTCATGCACTACCTGATTTTGAGCCTGATTTCGTCCCGCAAAGGGCAAGAGCTGCATTGCTGTAATTTTCACATGCCTTGTAAAATTTGCCACGAAAGCGGCCATCTTTCTATCCGAAAACAAAAAATAATTCCATCTTAAAAACGAAATGTTGGAATGACTTCTTCCAACCTAAATTCTCGATGAGGTGTGGCATTTTTTTCTAAAAATAATCACAAATATAGAGGAAGTTCGTAGTTCGATAACTTTCACATCCACATATGGTTAGGAATGGTGGTTTTGTATGAAAAATTTCTTGACAGATTGGTTACAGAACACTCCGGAAGGAACTCAGAGGTTAAAAAACAGTATACGAATGTGATAAATACAAGGAATTGTTGAAAAATCATATTCTACTACTCTCAATCGCCAATACTTTTGGACACAGGAAACATTCGATAGCTACCGTAACCCAAATTTTCTCCTATGAGATTTTTCAAAACATTTGTACGTTCACTAGGTCGCATTTTCCATGCTGATTTCTAATCTGAAGTTTATTTTTGAATTGAACAACTTTGAACCGAGTTATGAAGAAACGGCGCCCTAGCGCGCCGGATGACCAAAAGATACGCGCGGTATTGTACCCTTTCACGAAGCTCCAAAAACGCTTATAACTTCGTTCAGAGATTCGTTCAGAGAGGTCCGTAGCAAAATCCGAGTTCAGATTGGAAGAGAGCGTATCCGAGTTGACCAAGAAACATTCACAGTCTCTCAAAAGCTCATAGCTGACTAGCGAAGTTCCCTAATTAGTCCAAGAGGACTCTGAGACTAGATGCTGCCGAACTGGTGCGGCGTATTCTAGTGCAGGCTGAAGAATCGCTTTATACGTTGTGATAATGGTTTCTTAGCTACTACCCCATGATGTGCCGCCCAGAGCTCTAAGCACGTTAAGCTTCGCTTTGACGATAGCCTACTTCTGTTCCGTGTTCTTATGGAACTTGAGCGATGGATCGAGCACGAGACCGAGAAGTTTTGGAAAGCGGGCCGCAGGCAAACGATCTCCATTCCATTCGACGTATGGATGTGCGCTGTATTCAGATGGGTCCGTTGTGAGTACGGAAACCGATGACTTTGACGCAGAAATCTTCAGCATTTTGCGGTCGAAGAAACTTTTCAGCGTGATCAACTACCGGATAATCTTAGCGGCGGCCACATTTATGTCCCGATCACGACACAAGACGGTCATATCATCAGCGTAAGCGACCACCTTGATGTCTTTGGGAGGGGCGGGCATATCTTCGAGGTACAGGCTGAATAGAGCAGGCGATAATACGCGGCCTGTGCGACTCCAGATGCAATCGGAATGCTGTTCGAGACAGGATTCTGGAACATCACTCTAGCCCGTCTCCCCTTAGTAAATGCAGTTATCCAACGCTTTTGCCACGGCGGGATTGATGACTTAGTAAGTTGCCTGATAAGATTCCAAGATTCACTGTGTCGAAAGCCTTAAAGGCAGGGTTCGCGATGATTTTTGTCCCCGAGTTTTTTACATAAAACCATGCGTTGACCTCCAAGTGTTTCCAAAATTACGAAAAAACAGCGAGAAACGCACTAAATCGTCTTATTTCGGTGACATTATTCTCTGGCCTGGACTAGTTTTCCGGTTGGATAAACATGTTCAAAGTGGTTGTCACCAGTAAATAATCGGACTAATCAAAAATGGGAGAATATTTCGGGCAAAGCAGTATTAGTTAGGGTCCAAAGGAAAGAACGAAGCAACACAAAATAGAAAATTGCAAAAGACGGGTTCACAAAAGATTTCATTGTCACAACAAACAGTTCCACTGAGAGTAAAGAGGCGGGGTGAGAGTAAAGAATTTTGTGACCTTCTGGTACGTTTTTCTGGATTTCTTCGCCATTTCAGTTCTATCCGGGGGCCAAACCTTCGATTTAGCGATTAATCCCAAAATCGAAGATTATCGTGAACACTGCCTTTAATGAGATCCAAGGCAACTGCTACAGTTCTCTGCGGCTTATAGGCGTTGAAACCATCAATTGTATAGCTAGTAATTTCTATCTAAGCTGTCGCGGTGGAATGCATTTTCCTGAATCTATGCTGAAACACCTGTCTCTCGTTATGCTCAGCCAGGCCCCCCTGCTTTTCAGCTGCTTTAGCACAAGAAGACAACAAGCTAATGGGCCGATATCCCTTGACTGAAGCTTAGGGTTTGCCAGGCTTGGGCAGCGGCACGACGTTTGCCGTCTTCCAATTCTGCGGGATAGTACACGACCTGAACGAGGTGTTTATCACATCAGTGAGAAGCTGAAGGTCAGTCGGTATCTTCTTCAAACAGCAGGACATATACCATCAGGAACAACAGCTCTGGAGTCCCGCATTTCCTGTATAATCTTCTCAATTTGCGTCGTAGTAAATGCTTCGGTCGTGCTCATAAGCGGGAGGCGGCACAGCTCTCGTACAGTCACTCTATTCTGCGGGCCGCTTTAAGAACTGGTTATGGAAATTTTTTACCAGAGCGCATACGCGGCTTCCTTTCCTGACTTCAAAACGTTAATACCAAACTCAATAGTGGAGAACGGTGGCTGGCGAGCTCTTTCCCGAAATCTTCCGTAGGACCTCCCAAGTGGCTTCACTGTCCGTCTTAAAATCTAGCTGCCCAGTGAACTTTTCCCACTCTTCTCTCTTGTGTCTGTCCAGATCAGGGGTGTGCTGCGATTGCCGTTTGCCGATTGCCGTTTGCCGGCCATTTTTGGGGTTTGCCGTTGCCGTTTGCCGAAGTTTTATCTGGAATGGCAAATTTTCGGCAAAAATTCGTTGAAACAACAGGACTCGCACTCACCGCAGTCTCTGTTTTGGTCAGCGATTCGGACCTGTTACAATTAATTATTTTGACTAGTTCCAGCTTCTGGTTCTGGTTCATTCAATGTATAATTTTACCCTTTCAATCGGTAACTTACGAAAACATCTCGACTGGGTAATCAGAGGAGTTCGTTCGAGTTTTGAATTGTTTGGGAGCCTCCAGATTTCTTTTTTAATCATCAAATTCTTAACCCTTTAAGAATGCCAAAATCGCAAAAAAACCTTTTTTCAGAGGCATACCGATTACTGCAAGTTCTAAGATTTCAAAACCAAGTCATATCAAAGCTGTAGCGCAAAAGCAGCCTTATCTAGACATATGAACCAGTGGAGAGCTCGTGTATATAGACCCACTTATCGACGGTTGGTTGGCTGATCGTAATAATTGGGACAGGAAAATTATCAATTCTGCAAGCACTTTGTCCGGCTTTTTGAAAGTTGATCAATATTCACAGCGGTCACTAAAGGCAGTGGTCGATGAAATCTTCGATTTCGAGATTATTAGCTGAAATAAAAGCCAGACATAATGGCAGAGCTGGGTTTGCTAGGAAATGGTGTAAAGATGAAAAAATGAAAAATCGTTGAAGGCAAAGATTGAAACCGCATTCAACTTTTCACCAGAAATCGAAGGATTCGAGGCCCATTGCAACAAGTGTGGGAAACCGGCTCAAAACGAGCAACCAATCCTACTATATATATTTTGGTAAATTTGTGTGCGCGTATATGTGTGTATGTATGTGTGCGTTTCTCTGTGTGTTTGTTTGACCGTTTATTCGGCTTGACTTTCCAGACGGGTGACCATACGGGTACGGGCTTAAGAGCGCGCAGAACGCCGTAGAAATTGTGTGGGTTTGAAGTGGGAGTGAGCAGGACGCCGTAGAAAATGTGCGGGACCCGGGTGGTGCTGCGCATGACGACGTAGAAAGTGTGTGAGACTCGAGGAAGTGTGTGCCGTAGAAAGTGTATGAGACCCAAGTGAGGGAGCGTCGGACGCCGTAGAAAACGTGTGAGACTCAATGGACAGAGTGCAGAACTTCAGAATCACTATGTGCGTCTACAAAAGAGCGTGCACCACCCCTCTCTTCAGGTCCCCTACCCTTCACCACTCTTTTCAACTGCTTAGCTGTTTATATGCATTAACTTTTCTAAATCGGGTTTATATACGATGAAAATAAGAGTTAATCAGAATCTGCATCCATGGAACACAAACATCATTCTACTTCATTCGGCAATAAAAGTAGCAGTGTGTCAGTTGATCATGAGAACGTTTAGTAAACTCCAAACAACGGTTGTCCTTATCATGACAGAAATTTGAAAAAAATCAAGAGCAACTTCAGGACCTTATAAAACGGAAGAAGGGCTGGTGTGTCACGGTACAGATACGGAGGTAAACGGGTGTTGCAAGGTTTGGAATGCTTTGTAATTTCGAATGGCTTAAGTGTGGCCGCCTAAACCATCTTATGGACCAGCGCAGGAAGAAAGAAAGCGCCGATCTATTTGCCTCACACCCAAGATGCCGGCGAAGCCGGCAAATGGGTCGGCGCGGCCGGATCCCAGTGGCAGAGGCCGGCGTCAGCCGGCCGACGCCGCTGGTAGCAATACACGGCCCGAAACTTGAACGTGGTGTACTTGCTCCACCCTTTTCCTCGTTAGCCAAAGAGGAGGTGAGTGGGGCGAGTGAACCACATTCAAGTTTTGGTACCGTATAAAGCGATTTATTGCTTGTTTCTAGACGACATCGTGGCTGTAATTGGAATCGTGCCAGCTTGTAGGCCGAATACGCAGAAAGGGAAGAGCCTAGGAGCAGTCCAGCTGGCTAGCGCGCGGATTTCCGTCGCGCGCGTCGCATGCACCAGTCAAACGCCCCTCATTCTGTGCATTCGATCAACATGCTCCTCGGAGCTCTTGATTCGAAACATCGAAGGCGGATTTTACCGTGAGCACTGCATTCAACTAGACTAGTCTCACTCCATTCCTGTAGCTTCACAATGGTAACCATTCAATCGTAGTTTGAAATGAGCGAAATCGAAATCCTTGAGCCTACTACTTGCTACTAACAGTAAAAATTGTGACTCCGGTTATAGTCTAAACCGCGCGCTGCTGATCGCGAAGTGAACTGTCTTTCGCCATCAATCCAGACCAATCATCGCGTATTCACCCTTCTATCCGCTCCTGATTGTGGTACCAGTATCGTCCACAGTCTTTGGATCGGCGCACACTCCCATCGCACCAAACTTGCTTACGGTTCGCTGATCGTCCCTGGATCGTCTAGGCGGGGACGCGCTGGCCGCAGGCTCCTTTCAGAAAATCATTTGCGGCCCTGTCACACTTTGCACTGCTCATGAAGACGCCCATCTGTTGAATCTCTAGCAATGATTTGTACGGAAACTTCAGATGGAGAGGAATTAACAAATTTATCGCTGGCGATGGAGAAGCTTGCAGCCTTGTTAATCTTGGTACTGACTATTGATCACCTGGGGCTTTCAAGTACATAGCTTCTGATATATAAGATTTTTCTTCCTGTGAAGGCTAATGAAACGTCAGGCTCATAGTAACTGGCAGATATTGCATGGAATACGAAAGGTTGCCTACATCGGATGGAGTTTCGGGATACACTTTTAATATGTTCTACATAGGGGGAGGACAGTGTTCCAATATCCCATACCAATCGTAGTTTGAAATGAGCGAAATCGAAATCCTTGAGCCTACTACTTGCTACTAACAGTAAAAATTGAGACTCCGGTTATAGTCTAAACCGCGCGCTGCTTGATCGCGAAGTGAACTGTCTTTCGCCATCAATCCAGACCAATCATCAGCGTATTCACCCTTCTATCCGCTCCCTGATTGTGGTACCGGTATCGTCCACAGTCTTTGGATCGGCGCACGCCATCGCACCAAACTTGCTTTACGGTTCGCTGATCGTCCCTGGATCGTTCTGGGCTGGGACGCGCTGGCTGCAGCTCCTTTCAGAAAATCATTTGCGGCCCTGTCACTTTTGCACTGCTCATGAAGACGCCCATCTGTTGGAATCTCTAGTAATGGTTGTGCGGAAACTGGGTGGAGAGGAATTAACCTGCGTTATCGCTGGCGATGGAGAAGCTTACAGCCTTGTTGTCTTGGTAGTGACTATTGATCACCTGGGGCTTTCAAGGAGTAGCTTCTGATATTAGAGATTTTCCTTCCTGTAAAGGCTATTGAAACGTCAGGCTGCATAGTAACTGGCAGATGTTAAGCCTGGAATACGAAAGGTTGCCTACATCGGATGGAGTTTCGGGATACACTTTTAATATGTTCTACATAGGGGGAGGGCAGTGTTCCAATATCCCATACTCAGAATCTGCTAAATGCCTCAGGCAGTCCCTAACAAGGTCCGAATTTGAACAAGGCCAGAACGGCTCGGCCGAAGTAAGTAGAAGTGCTTCAACCGTTGAATTACCTCGGTGTATGTTCAGAATAGATCAGAATTTGGGCAACAATGCATAATTTTTGATTTAAACAGAATCAATGCACCAAAATTCTCTACATCTATTCTGAACACACCTAAAGGTAATTCAATCGTTAAGTCGGCTCTACTCGCTTCGGCTGAACCGCTCTGGCGTGATCAGGTTTTCACCTTTTAGGGACTGCCTGAAGGCTATTTTGGAGATTCTGAAAGCATCGGATACTTTGAAGCTACTTTTTTTCCCCCTGAAACATATTAAAATGTTGCATCAACTCCATCTGAAGGATATTAACCCTTCCTTGTTTGCAAATGTTGGCGTATTATAGCACAAAACAGATTTTGCCGTTTTGCCGTTTGCCGGACATTTTTGGGGTTTGCCGTTGCCGTTTGCCGAAATTTGAGATTCCTTTGCCGCACACCCCTGGTCCAGATCCTTTCTGATCTCATTTTCAAGCTCGGCTATTACGGAGTCCAGATAAGCTACCGCCCTCCTCGCATATCTCGTTCCAATTTTGTCGAGGATGTCTCTGTTGACATTTGGACAGAACGTCTTGACGCGACCGATAGGAATAGTCGCATTCATGGCCTTGCGGATTGCGTCAGATAAATGGCACTCTTTCTGGTGCACGCTGCCATTTTACGGGTAATCTGCCTACAGGCGAAGCGCAAATTCACTGAACAGGCTCCAGTCTGCTCGGCCTGAATTAAGATAAGAACGTTGGCGAACACCTGAATAGGGAGCGAGAGAATTGGATAGATCAGTGTGGGCAAAGACAGGGACATGGTCACTAGACAATGTTGTTGAGGTAGACCATGATCATGAGAGTTATAAAGGTTGGACGAGAGAAAAGTCTGGGCTAGAAGATCGGCCGTTGACAGGGAGACGCAGGTGGGCTGATCATCGTTCCAAGATGACCAGGCCCACTCATCTGCCCATTCACCTCTGACTTGTCATCTCCTCTGAAAGCGTCAGGACCGGAGGGACGAGCAAAGGCGTGAGCGTTGAAATCACCCGCGAAAACGAAAGCGCGAGGATTACGAAGGGCAGTCGCTCAGCTGCTTGGGCAGAAGTGGGGATAGGATCATGGGATGAGGGGCATGAGGTGGTGGGGGAAAGATGGATGTCGAAAAGAGAAAGAAGGGGAGATGGACCGGCTTGGGTACTCGGGAGTACCGTCCGTGGGAGTGTTAGGTATTAGGTGTGAAGGAAGAGTAGATAATACGAAAGTAAAAACTCCCGCCAAAGATTTGACCTTGGAGCATGGTAAGATGTGTAGCTACTAGAACATTGGAGATGAGGATGGGTAGGGGATGGAAAACTTGGTTTCTCGAACCATGATGACGCGTCTGGAGGGTAAGTACTTGCCCACGAAGAGAGAAAGTTCAGAAAGCTTGGCGCGACGGCCGTTTAGATTATATATACTATGGAAAGGGGGCGGTTGCAAGTTTGAGGAATCAGAGTGGTAGGTGAGGAGCACAAAACACATAGAGAAGAAGAGTTACACTGGATGCCTAACAGAAGAGAAAGAAGACGAGTATACAGCTTCCGAGGGATCCAAACCGCTCATTCTTGTTTTGAACACGATGATAAGTCTTAACGCTGAGATAGCATCACAGCGTGGCTTGATATCAGGTGGTTATCAACACGTGATCACGTTGTGACGTCAGCTTTTCACGTGCTCACAGTCGGTATAAAAGAAGCTCCTCTTCCCACTCGATGAATCACTTTTCGAAGAGCCAGCGTATTTTCGACCGTTGGGCGATAGGGGTTTCCTCTCGAGGGGGGTTTGCCGCCGCGATCCGCGGGAGGGTGGTTTCACTTACCGCAGACCGCGGCGAAGATTACGATCCTTGTCGTGGACCCAGGCTGGGACCTTCTCCGCCGTGGGACCGCGACAGCCCGAAGGTGGCATGCTTGTGGTGAGTATAAAAATGAATGACCCGTAGAACTCAATGACGTCATCCGTTCGGCTGCTCGTTGGGGGTCTACCGCTGGGCATTTAGGTAGTGTCCCCAACCGTGATTGTGGCGATCATCCACGAGCCTCGCGATGCTGTGCTCCGCTGCCCTTTATCGTTATGACTCCGCGTGGTTCTGTGTTTTTCTCCTATCAGGGAGTCTTACACGGAGTCAGGGTCAAAGTGGAGCGTTGCGTAATTGTTCGAAATCGGAGCGACCCGCGTCACATTTTTTGCAAATATTTCAAAAATTTTTGCGATCCCTCCTCCCCGGAAGTCGGGGCAGTTTATAGTTGAGATTACTACAAAGTGTCAGACGCCAAAAATTGGTTCTAAGCAGTTGAGCCCAAACGTCTAAAGTGAATGCTGCGATCCTTCCCTTGAGGACCAAAAGTGAATCCGAGAATTTATATAAATATCACGCGAAATTCTCATGTTTGTACCAGAAATTTTTGCGATCCCCACTACCATTCATTTTCGGACCCCAATTTTCGCGACCCCCCGTTGCGAAATTTGCAACTACGCTTGACCCTGCGCGGAGTGTCCACCGATTTGCCTGGGAAGCACTACTCATTTTCCAAGACTGAGCACGCTCCAAACAAAGCGCTTCTCACTTTCCCTACTCATTCGCGCGGTACTTTTCATGTTGAGAGCTATGCGTTTTCCACAAAGCACGCTCCTCGCCCCCAACGATGCGCTATCCGATCTCAATGACGCGGCGCACGCTTCCGAAGAGTACGCTTATCACCCTCGAAAGATTGCGCACATTCTGAAAGGAGCGCTACTTCCCCAAAAAAGCGCACACACGCACTCTAGACGGAGCATTGCACCTATTTTCCACGACGCTGCACTCGCTGCTCGTTGATCGCTTCCCACTTCTTATAACTCGGTGCATTAGCTTGGTGTGAAACGCTACCGTCATGACACGGCACAGCAGTAATCGTGAGGCACTACACACTTGACGACGTAGATGAATTTCCAACTTCGGCGACGCGAAATGTGGTGAAAAATTCGCCGATTTCTTCAATAGAAAATACCGCCATGATTGGTACACTTTTCGATCATACAAATTCGACTTGATTCAACTTCGACACAATCAGAATCATTGCTGCTTAGGCTCTGATTCGCCTCCTCAACGCCAGGCGTGGATGCGCAAGCGTGGCGTTGGAGTATGAATGGCGTGACGACACGCCCACGCGGCACGCATCTGACTCCCGCTCCGCAGTAGCTTATTAGTACACCACCAATTTCATTGCGTTTCATAATATTTGATTCCAGTATTATCCTTTGCTACCATGGGAATGACTCGGGCACAGAAGTCGCGGTTGGAAAACTTAAGGTGTACTTTTTTCCGCTCCGCCATGGCGTCCCCGCTGGCGTTTTCATAGTCTCCGAAAGCGCGTGACGCGCATAACGCGCTGGCGATGACGAGTATGAATTGCACCCTACAAGGACTCGTCGGAACATTGTTATCTACTATTGCCACAGAGCTCGTCCAGACACTGAGCTTACCAAACTTGTTAATGATTTGGTGTTTGAACAAGAATGAGCTGTTTGAATCCCCGAAGCTCTGTATCGAACGTCATGTCTAACAGAGCTGAGACCCGAACAGGAGAGAAGCACCCACCTTTGGCATCCAGAGCATTGGACGCTGGTTCCATTCCACGTGACAATCCTGCCGCATGTGGCACATGGGTACTTCTTCTTCTGAGCGGGTTCAGGATTCCTCTCCACGCCGGTCCTTTAAAGGCAGCGAACACGCTCAAAAAGTTGTTGAGACCAGCATTAGTGGGATCTTAAGGGGCCCTAAAGAAGAGCCACCTCCACCAGGGTTGGAAAGAAGTTGAAAACAGAGTTAAAGGACCGTATTAGAGCCGTATTGAGTCACAAAATTATCCCTTCTCCGCCCACCGATGCGGGCTCCGCCCTTCAATACAAATGTGCAAGACTCGATTTCGGTCATTTCGGCTCATTTTTACGCTTCTAAGGTCGTAAGGGTTCCAGAAAGGGCCGTAAGGTACGTGGCGTCGTTATCCCAACAACTTTGTCGCTGAAGCTCCGCTGTTCGCCAATGCGGTAAAACTCGTTACATCTGGAGCCAATATAGAACGAACCGTTATCTTCATTTCAGTCGATTTTCTTCCGATTTTTCGTTATCTCTGAATATCAACGGCTTTAGACCTTCATTCATTCCATAAATTGATATCATTTTTGAGCGTGTATGCCTTCAAAGGCAGCAGACACGCTCAAAAAGTTGTTGAGATAACTACATTAGTGGGATCTTGGGGGCCTAGAAGAGCCCTCACGAAGTTGGAAGAGTTGAAAGCAAGTTGAGGACCAATATTCGAGCCGTATTGAGTCACAAATTATCCCTTCTCCGCCCACCGATGCAGGCTCCGCCCTTCAATACAAATGTGCAAGGCTCGATTTCGGTCAGCTTCGGCTCAGGCACCTTCTAAGGTCGTAGGGTTCCGAAAGGGCCGTAGGTACATTAGCGTCGTTATCCTGACCAACTTTGTCGCCAAACTCTTGCTTCCAGCCAATACTGGGTAAAACTCGTCCACATCTGGGCTGTCTCGAACGAACCGATTATATCTTCATTTCAGTCGATTTTCTTCCGATTTTTCGTTATCTCTGAATATCAACAGCTTTAGACCTTCCGATTCGGCTCATCAAATTAAATCTATCATTTTGAGCGTGTATGTAGAGAATCGAGAAGGGAGAGCTGCGGCCGGCCTGCACCTCTCCCATGACAAAAACCCTCTTTGTGTGGAGGGGGATGACGTCGGTTTGCACGGAGAGCGATCTTCTTTCCTCCCACACTGCCACGGCGCGAACGTACGACATCTCGGCGGCTGACAGCCGCTACTGCCGCTATGAGTTCCCGTCCTGTTCGCAGAGGGCGACCCTAAGCGCCACAGTGACGTTCGGTCGTGCTGCCTGAATCAGAATCAATTTTAGCACTATAGATGGATCAATATGCTCAATATCCTGCTGTCATGTTCAACAACAGGAACACCAATTCGAGAATTTACACTTCACGGCAAGGGGAAAGATGTGTACTGTAATTTGCGCCATAATCGACGGCGAATTTGTCATTTTTTGTGGAATTTAGAAGAAAAATCACCGGAAACGCCAAACACAAACCTTATCAATACGCCTGAAGTCGTTACCATGAATACACGCAGGAAAAATGAGAAATATGGATTTTGGAGAAGCGAAGAAGCCGGTTACGCAGACAGCTCGTGATATAGGTCGTTATGTTTCCAACTCGAGGAAGACGACCTAAAGGATTCCAGACAATTTTTTGGACTTCTGCTACTAGCAGTGCGGCCTGGAGTGACGATCAACAGAAGAACAACATTGTACGTTGTCGTCTCCAATCCGGTGAACACCCTACTAACTCACCCGAAGAAGCTCAAGAGGTGCATCCCACGAAGATCATTGCCACATATTTGCTTCAGGTGGGCACTATCCTCTGTGGCTATGCTCAAGCATTTTTAATGAAGATACAATTTTTGATGAAAATCTTGCTAAAGCAAGTGCAGTGTGCTCATTCGAGGATTGCACTTGAACATTGAATCATTTAAAATGCTCTAGCGTGGCCACAGGAAATAGGCCCGCCTGAAACAAAACTGTCCCTATGATCTTCGTAGAGCGCAGCACTCGAGCTTCTTCGTGTGAGTCAGTGGGGTGTGTATCGGGTCGAAGATGGCAACGTACAAAGTTTTTCTTCTGTTGACCGCCACTTCAGACCGCACTGCTAGTGAGGGTTCACCCAATGATCTGAATCCTGGAGTCGTTTCTTGAGTTGGAAACATATTCGGCCTCATATACCGCGCGACTGTCTGCACGCTAACGGCTTCTTCCGGTTCTGCGCCAGATTTAGCTCACCCTCCTTGCTTAATCAGAATAGCACTGGTGCTCGTCTTCATCCCTCGATGTGCGGCAAAGTTGCTTACCGATTCTCGGGTTGGTCATGACCACTCGACACACCAAATGTAATTTGACTTGCTGAATCATGGACAGGCGATTACTGCGAGGCATGTGAGCTGTGAGCTGTTAACACCTATCCCTACTCACACGACCTTTGTGCCAAAGGACCCTGTCCAAGAAGTTAGTGTTTTCCTCCCATTTCCAGGGGCGCGTCGTGGAATTTTTCATCCAGCCCCAATAGCTGCTTATTTGGGTATGCGTCTATGCATAAGTTCTCTGGCCATTCCGTTGTATTTCGTCGAAGACAATTATCATCCTATTCGTGAGTAGCTGCCTCGGAGCTCACCGCCCGCAGCGCAATAGCTCGTGACATCATCCATTTATCCTGCTCGGATTGATCGTTGGTGCGTCACACGAGCGGAGGCAATGACGGATGAACCCCCCCCCATAGTTTCCATTTCTAAACGATGTTCACATTCGAAATTGCACACAACCGCTATTGCAGCACACAGCTCGAAGCTAATCGTGCTTGAACCAAGATTAGTCCTCCCGGAAGCGCACGGTGTGCGTGTGGCATTTCAAGTGCTATTCGTTCTCATCAATCGTGCCGCACCGAACCATCGCTGAGGCAGAATTAACACCCCCCCCCCCTCGTTGCTGGTAAGCGCTGCTTGGTGGCGAAGTGTAAACGATGTCCCACCCTCTATAAAGAAGCGAAATTGACTCAAGTTTATCGCGCTCGTGTGTGCGCATAAGCTGCTTCTCCTTCTCCCCACACTGCTTCCTCAATATGAGCATTTGAAGCTCATCCGCGGCGGTAGCGTGCGCCAGGCCGCCAATCGGTGCAGGCCGAGAGAAGAGCGCAGCTGATCAGCTTGCCATACCGCAGCCGCCGGTGAGATTTAAACTGCCCGCGCCAGCCGCTCAGGTGAGATTTAAATTCATCTTTATTTGAGGACTGCCACGGACCCAAGATTACAAATTATGTAGGCGCATTAGATGAACCCTTCCGGAGCTAGCTTTGCAACGTGAAACACAGGATTGATGGCGTGCTCAATGTTCTCTGATATTTTCTCAAAACTGCTCTCCGTCCTTTGTCGTCTGTCTCCGGTGGTCTTTCTCCGGTCCTTGAATGGGAAAAGAAGCATTCCAACTCTTGTCATGGAAAACACTTCCTGCACATCAAACAAAGACAAGGCCGACTTATCTGGGCAAGAGTTTCTTAAAGTCTTTTCAAAGAATAGAGACTGTTCCACCTTTGTCACCACTCCCTTATCTGCTCCTCAAATGGAGCCGACTATATGGTTCCATAGAGAGCAGATTTCTGACTTGTTAAGTAAGTGGCCCAGCTCATTCTCTTTAACGCCTGATCATATACCGTTACAATTCATTTAAAAAAGTAATGGGGTATATTGCCTATCCACTAGAATACATTTTCAATTTGTCATTCATGCGTTCTGAGGTTCCGTCCCGCTGGAAGCATTCTTTCATCACTCCTGTTCCAAAAAGGCCCCCTTTCATTCCTCAAAAAATTATCGTTTAATAGTAAAGATCAGTACCACTTCTATTTTTTTAGAGCATTTGGGAAGATTGTTAAACACAGTTTGGTTGCACATTAGGATAAGTACAATATTGTTCCTGCCACGCAGCACGGTTTTTGGATTGGTAGGTCAACTGGTTGTTGTCGTCTCTTAATGATTGGACTCTAGCTGTTGACAACAAAAAACAAGTTGACAACAAACAACAAGTTGACGTTATATATTTCGATTTTGAGAAAGCCTCCGATAGGGTTCCTACGGAAAAACTGATTCAAAAATTAGAGGCTGTTGGAATTTATCCCCGAGCTCTCAACTGGATCACAAATTTCTAGACAAATCGCACTTTTGAAGTTCGAATAGGAGACCAGTTCTCTGCAGTCTGTGGAGTCCCCGGTGGAGAGTTCCGCAGGGTGGAGTTCTCTCACCGCTAATATTCCTAATTTTCACAGCCGACCTCCCATTACCTTTTGGAAACCTTGGTGTCTCCTGCGTAATGTATGCCGACGACATAAAAATTTATAAAACGATTGAAAACCCTATAGACTCCGTGATCTCTCCAAGCGGCGGTTGATCGAGTTGACAGCTGTTCAGAAGATTGGGGACTGCCGCTGGCAGGTCACAAAACAAAAGCTATGCACATTGGCAAAATTTCCGTAAACACTGCGTACAAAGTTGGGTCGGAGAATTTTTAGAATGTCAACAAGATTACGGATCTTGGTTTCAAGTTTTATAATGAAGTTTCTTTCCGGACACATTACAGAGGTTTACTTACCAGAGCCTTCCACAGGACCTACAACCTTTTTAAAGCTGTAAGATCCAGAAGTCTCAATACTTCGATCTTAGCTTTTAAGAGCTACGTACGTCCTTGGTGAAATCTGGTACTACTGTTTTCTCTCTAAACAAGAAAAGGGATATTGCTCTAATTGAGTGTCCAGAACAATTTCACTAGAAAACTTGCCATGCGCTGCCCCGTGTTGGGTTACCATTTCATACCAAACGGTGTTTCTCGCCGCTGCATTTATGGACTACCCAGTTTGTCGAGTACAAGGAGAAACGATATCGTCATAGGGTTCAAAATCCTTCCGTTTAGGAGTCCTCTTAACTCGATTCCTTTTTTTCCCCTTGACATGGATCAGAACTAGAGGAAGTCAATACAAAATCAAGGTTCAGGTTGGAAGAACACAGATCAGAGCAAAATTTTCTATAGCCAGGACTATCCCTCTACTTAATACACTTTTAAATGGAGATTTATCTTTGCACGCTTCTCCTGACCTAATCAGGAAAAGAGCGGATTTTTCGTCGGAATCTGGAGTTTTTTGATGGCCTAATCAGCATTGTTGTTTTAGGCGTTTGATTTGTTATGCAGAGTCTTGATTTTCACGTGGGTGTATGCCCACTTCAATAAAATCGAATTGTCGTAGCGAAACTCCGCTCCGCAGTTGCCTACAGCCGATGTTGCCGCGCCCAGCACTATGGCAATTGTGTTGGGACCACTGGGCCCCGGCACGATTATCTTCCTGTTGCGTGCTGCAACAGCTGTTGCGGAATTTTTCTCCGATAACGAAAGTAGTTCTCACAGCGGGTGGCGCCGCCTGATGCATATTTTGAGGCGTTCTTTATACTTCCGTTGCCCGACTGCGCGATACGATGCATTCCTGTTCCTGATCAATATTAAAAGACCGCATGCAGTTCGTCGGAGCGCTGGTCGATGGAACTGTGAAAGATGCCCAACTAGCCTTGTAAAGCGCGCTCCGGTAAATCGTATCCTCTACTCAGACGTTCGCTGTTGTCTACAGGACGTCGATCCGCCCAGAACGAGTCACCGCTGGCGAACAGGCAGCTCTACGCGGGGTCGTCCCGATCAGGGGTGTGCGGAAATTTTTTAAAAAATTTCAGAAAACAGAAAACAGAAAAGTCGAGTTTGTCCAGAAAACAGAAATCAGAAAACAGAAAGGCCAAGCAACGGCCGAAGAAAACAGAAAACAGAAATCAGAAAACAGAAAATTTTCAAGAAAAAATACTCATTGCGTTTTAAAAATTTTCAAGTGGAGAGAGAGGATGTGAATTCTGAATACCTTTGCCCATGCAAAATATAATATCTGCAGAACTGCACAGATCACCTGTAGAGGCATTTGGTAGTAGCAATGTCCCGCGTCAATGATGGATATAAGGTCATTGTTAAAGACACGCTGATAGAGTCTTGGCCGAGAAATAGGCTCCAACAGCGCTGATCCTGTCAGGCAGATTCTCGAGTATTTCTTGATTATTCCTTGGCTGCTAGGTGGCTGCGACCATGTTGTTCGCGAAATAATCGAGGAATAACCGAGAAAACATGGGTGGACCAGTTGAACCTACGGCGGTGTTGGACATCCAAATCTGACTCAACTTAATGCAGTCTTACGCTCCCAGCTTTGAGAGCTTTCTTTCGCGGCTGTTTTCTCCACGACGACCATTATTTGACGCCTATTTTTGCGTGCAACCAGCTATTCCTCTGAACACGACCTTTGTTCTCGGCTACTGCCGCCAAAATCAGGCATTTTGTGCAGTGAATTTATCGGCTACTGCTCGGCCAAAACTCTCAGAGGAACTCACCCGTATGGTAGAACGTCAGCACAATAAAGGGTTGCATCCTAGGACAGACATCGGGTTTAGACCCTCGCTGTGTGCAGCAGCTGCTGCGAACAACTAACTGCAGCAGCTGCTGACAAGGAGAAGTTGAATTCGTGCTCTGCCCTGGGATGCTACCCTATTGTGCCAAAGTATTAAATGCCTACGAGTGCATTAGCAGGGTTGGCGGTAAGAACGATTGTTGAATTTTCTTTATAAGAAAGCAGGCCTGGCCATCACAAAAGTAAAAATAAGTGACAATGATTGCACTGGAAAACGCACAAAAGCAAGTCAGAACATTGGCTAAATGGTGGAGTGTACACTTGCACCCCCAACTAACAGGAGTTTTTACTAAATGCATATTTTTTTTCGCCTTCTATTTTTGCCCGCTAAAAAGTTGGCTAGTCTCTCGATGTCTAGCAGCTACTTTAACTGCAGTATAAAGACGACAAAACAAGCAATTGTAGAAATCCTACAGTTATTCGTGGGCGGGCTGAGACCCAGCAATGAAAGCTTGTTTTTGTGCGTTTTTCTCCGACTTTCCACTTATTTTCACTTTTGCTTGATGACCAGGCCTACCTTCTCAAAAAAGATACCACAATTAACACTTTTTACTCGCGAACCACTGCCACTTAACAGCAATCGTGATTGAATACAAATGAGTACCTCGTAAAGGACTAAATAAGCTGCGCTGTTCCACAGATCGGATTTCGTTCATTTTTTCTGATTGTTTTCTGTGTTTTTTGCAGATTTTTCAGAAAACAGAAATCAGAAAACAGAAAGGCCAAAACGGCCAGAAAACAGAAAACCAGAAATCAGAAAACAGGAAATTTCCGCACACCCCTGGTCCCGATGTGCCGTTGAGCAGGGGCGACGGGCTGTTAAACAGCCCATCGACCGGCAACCCCGCCGAGTGCCTTAAATCCCTCAGATGTTCGCCGTTGTCTACAGGACGTCGATCCGCCCAGAAAGAGTCACCGCTGGCGAACAGGCAGCTCTACGCGGGGCCATCCCGGTGTGCAGGGACGACAGGCTGTTAAACAGCCCATCGACCAGCAACCCCGCCGAGTGCCACAAATCGATTCAGACCGAGGTGTTGTCTACAGGACGACAAATCGTGATGTCTACGGCGGTGCAGGTCGATGCGCTGTTCTACAGAACATTCGCGAGGAGGTGTGTTGGTAGCGTCCATCAATCAATGTATCACGAAGATTGTGACATCCGAGTTCTCATTTCTGGTCATGTTAGATTCGCAATCATTTTTTTTGGTGATGCTGTAGACTTCTATGGTAATTCTTCTCATTTTTCGATCATGTGAGATCTGTAATTCGTTCTTAATAACGTCTTTCCGTGAAAGGGGTGTAGGTGTTCCACCGAGAGGTGGACCTCGCGGAGTTCCCTGGTGGACCCGAAGGGTTCCGTGGTTTACGTAGCTTTCAGCAACCGCCTTCGCAGGCGGATTTCAGTTTTCCGTCCGTTTATATGTGTCATTTGCGTCGGTTTTAGGATGTTTGAGAGAAATCCTGACCATTCGGTGGTGTTTATTTACCCTGATTCCCATCCATGTTGTCAATACTTGAGGGTATGTAGCTAGAAGAAAAGAATGTATATATAAAAAATAAGCGTAGTAAGCCGACATCACCTTTTCTGGTTAACAAGGGAAGCCATTTTAGCGTATTCCGGGATCAGCGAAATGGAGTACCTTGCGATCTCAAAATTGTCGTATTCAATGCGTGTCGAATATGTATCAACTCGAGTGACCACACCCATTGAAAGGGTGCATTGCAGGGACACGTGCTCCAAACAGAACCACTTGCTGCTAAATTTTACTAGAGGAGCACGTGTTGCAAAACTTAATCGGAGAAGCACGTGATGCAAGGTAGTCCAGCGTTATCGTAGCAGCACACCGACATGCAAGTTGGCCTCGCCGAGCACCATCTGGGGCCGAGTGGTTCGACAGAGGTCTCCAGCGGCTGGGCGAGCAAAGCACCATAAACACGGGTGATTGAATCAGCTAGGCTGCCGCTTTTCACGAATATTCGAAATTCGAATTTCATCCGGAAGTCCGTATTCGAAGTATTCGAATATTATGTGAAGACCAAAAATCTCGAATTTTAAATTTTGGATGATTCGAAATTCCAAAAATCATTCGAATAGTTTTCGAATATAACTATTCGGTCAGAAGTATACCAAATTACCAACCTGGAAAAAATTGGGACACGGAGAGATATCTTAGTCTTTATAGTCCACCTACCGTTCTGAGAGAGAAAGTTTTTATGATCTGCGATTAGGCCACAGTCACTCACAGCTTTAACACTTAAGAGACCGCCTGCTCCACGGCGAATTTCCACAGCCGACCGGTGCGCTCCACGGCTAATCGTTTCTGTGGGTGACATGTGTGGACACGCGGTCCGCTGGGAACCATTTTGATCGGAGCAGGCTTTCTTACTTAGACAACCAGTATTCCGTTTCCACTCCACCTGAGAGTATGTCGCTCCACCAAGATCTGGAGTGAGGCCATGGTGAAGCAATGATCCACCGCTTTTTCGCGGACCTACTTTTTTTTTTATTTTGGAAGTTATTTCAGCTTCACATGCACAAGGCTGGCTACGAAATAAGCGTTTGTTTGTCGAATTCTAAATTTTCTTCGTGTTACAACTAATGGTCAGGAGTTGAGCCGTGCTAGGCCGACCCCGGGTATTGAAAATTTGAAAAATGAACGATTTTCTCAATTGTAATGCCTAATAAATCTCATGTAGAACTTTCGGCGGACTCAAATACTTTGATCTACCGGTGATCTGATGCGATCGACAGAAATTTTACTGAAGAAATCTCAAAATGGGAATCAGATTCATTATCAGCTTTTACCTCCTTCCCAATGACCACGTGAGCGAAGTCGCACCAAAACCTGAAACGTTTACAAACGGATAACGAACAACAGACGCCAGCAAAGCTTTAGAAAACTGTGAAATATACACCACTTCATTGTTCAGCGCCTCCAAATACACCCCGTAGTCAAATTTCAATAAAATCTTAAGCACTGAACTATTTCTAGGTTTTTACCCCTTTTCCCCCAAGTTACCCTCCACTCGAAATTTAGCGAAAATTTAAACAAAGTTGACCAATGGCTAATATACCGCAGTCGAATGAAATTTGATTGGAAATCGAAAAGTAAACACTAGACCCTTGTGCAGCAACTCGAATAACAAGGTAGTAAAATTTGAAACGATGACCTTCTACAGTTATTTCAAATAGATGGCACTACTATTTAGGCAATCAACCATAGAACATCAGTTCCGTGATAGGCATCATTGATAACCCTTCTTAGCCAAATTTGGAACGATTTCTTTCCCGCCAAAGGAGTTCAAAAAATCGAAAAGTGTCATTTATGGAGATGGTTGTAAAACTTCTAGGAACACTCAAAATGTTTGACCACTGTGAGTGTAAATAGGTTACATTATAAAGAACCTATCCGTAATTAAGAAAGACTCCACGCCATAGGAATATAAAAAATATTAGAAGTTTTATGGCGTGGGTGCGCAGTGTGGACACGCGGTCCGAGGGGCAAAACAGCCGTGGGTGCGCAGTGTGGACACGCGGTCTCTAAAGTGTTAACTACTAGTAGCGAGTATACTTTGACCGAATCGAATGATTCGAATATTCATTCGACTAGAAAATTCGACTTCGAATAGTCGAATTTTTAGAAAGTTGTCAATTTCAATACATAATTCGAGAAAACCGAATATTCGGAAATTGCAAATTCCCGAATTATTCGAAAACCGACTACTCGAAAAGTGCCGATTTCGCGAATGATTCGAAAATCGAATGTTCAGAAGAGTACAAATTTCCGAATTATTCGAAAGACTCAAGTTTCGAATTATTCGAAAAGTATTCGAAAAAAATTGAAAATCTATAAGCATAGTAGCGAGCAGGGTGTGCGTAAATGAGATTTCAAATATCGTAAATCGTAAAACGTAATTACGACAAAACCACCATAAATCGTAAACCGTAAATCGTAAATCGTAAACAGCAAATAATAACTATAATCACTTAAAATATTATTACTATGTGTTGAAACAGAGAGAAACTACTCTACTGTCTACCGTTTCACGTACTAAGTAACTTATTAGATTGCATTCAGTATTTGACAACTAACCACGTTTAAGGGTATGGCTTACTTTGTCGCTGTCATCAGCGACAGTGCATGTAAATCTAGCACAAATCGCGGCAAGACCCGCATCGAAGCACCGAGATCGGTTGTCGTAGGAACAGTTATTGCGCTGTGAGCCGCAGCGGCGTGTCGCGGAGGGCTGATACATGCTACTGCTGAAGCCTGTAGCTGCCGCTGTTCAGCGCACTGCCAATGCGACAGATCCTAAAAGGCGCGGAGTGCTCCGGGACAGACAGGTCGTTGTCGCTGTGCACAGCGACCGCCTGACCGTATCTCGTAGAAGTATACCATACCCCTAATGGCACCTCGCCTTACCCTGGGTATTTCTCTGATTTTTCACTTATCACTCATTCTACAACTTCGTCCCAGATCTTGAGAAACCCGCCTGTCCTCGAATCAGCTGTCCGCGTATCTGCTGAGCAACCGGGACACAATTATACTCCGGTAGTGCCTCTCCCGAAACGCTAACACCGTTGAAAGCGTAAAACGAAGGTTAAAATGACCGTATTTGAACGATTCTCAACAAACCAATTCGAGAACTCCCCTCCAATTTGCTAGCGAAACCGCAACACCGATTATACAGTCGGTAAGAATCGCACTGATATGTATTTTGAGTTCCCTACTGAATGTTGAAACTCAAACTCAGTGCACGAACGTTAAAATACATGGCCCCGAAGCTCGCGCCATCGCTTCTATAGAAATCGCAAGTATCAGTCCGATCCGTGGCAACTCTGTCTAGAGCACAGTAATCGGTCGTCCTGCTCGAGTTATTTTTTCCTACTATCCACCATAAATCCCTTTCAGAATCGTAGCCTTATGGTGACGATGCTGTAGGATTATTGTTAAAGGCAAACGTAAGCACAAAAACACTCTCTAACTTTTTGCCGCTTGGCGTAGTTTTGAGTCCCCTTAATTAAGAGAGTATAGCCAAAGCGCCTCATCCAAACAGCACATTGCATTTGTGAGAGAGATGAAGGGAGTTCAGAAAGAGCCGAAAACTAGCGCTCAAGCCTTTTCTGAGGGTACGCTTGCTGCGGACGAAAGAAATTGATTGGAGAAACGATTTGAGGCTTTGAACTTCTGGGGTAAAGATGAACGCTCCTTTTGTTAATTTTTTTGTAGACTCTGAGTAGGCGTAATCTGAAAAAGAGCCGGGCCAGGAGCATTATTTGAAGAAAAATTTTAGTCCAGATTAGACTGACCCTAAATCTAGATTATAGGAATTTTCAGGACAGTTGAGTCTTCATAAAAAACACTACCGAAAACGAAGCTCCTTGTAAAGAGTGCTTCCTAGGAGCTGCATCGCGTCGTAGACGGCGGCTAGCGAGAAGTGCGTGGCGCGCAACGCGGATCTGTTATCCAGCGCCTCCATCTCCAACATAAACGTGTGTCTCGCGTTATGATAGAATCACATCAAAGAAGTGCGATAACGGAATCGCGCTGCAGTCACACGCTTGGGTTGGTCCCATCTCCTGACCAAACACAGTATACGCAATGTGGGATTAGAGCAGGTCAATTGGAGATCGCTTGCAATTTACTTCCATTGCATGTCATTCGAATTGTAGAAAGAAAAATTTCCTCTGCAAAAAAAAATCATATTTTGTCCCCTTCTCACTTATGCCATTGTTATGCATCTTCTTTTTACTTTAACAAAGAATCATTCACATACGTGTATATGTATGTTTCTTTATTTCCACAATAAAGTCATTTGAATGAATGAATGAATGTCATTCGAATTAGAAAGAAAATTTCTCTGCAAAAAATCATATTTTGTCCTCTTCTCACTTATGCCATTGTTATGCATCTTTTTTTTTACTTTAACAAAGAATTCATTCACATACGTGTGTATATGTATGTTTCTTTTATTTCCACAATAAAGTCGTTGAATGAGATGGACCAGATGAACATTTTATTTACGAAAATTACGATTTACGGTCCGAAATGTCGTAAATCGTAATCTCGTCCCAAATACGAGACCAAAAAACACCGTAAATCGTAAAATCGTGAATCGTAAACCGTAATTACGCACACCCCTGGTCGCGAGAGTCCATCTCTTCGCAAAGGTACTCCATTTTGCATCATTCCGGACTACGCTAAAATGAAGCTTTTCAAATCAAGTAATAAATAGACGACTGTGTGACTAAGCAGTAGAGTGTTGTCTCGCATAAGGACGTCATTATTAAAACAATATAAGCGTCGGCATGGGTCCTGATGAGACTTTGCGTTTTACTTATTGAAGGTTGGCGGCGAAAACTCGGGGCCATATGCTATAATCGTGAGATGCACCGATTCTCTTGCACCAACCTCCAAAGAGGAGTGCAAAGTCTCCCATTAGGATCCACGCCGATGTCAGTTTTTCCCTAGAAAATTTGGTTGAGAGGATCCAATTTCTCTGTTCCGGTTAGATTAGAACCGAAATAGAGCAAAGCCTCATTGTAAAGTTTCTTAAGGAGATAAACCTCCTTTCGATTGGTGACGTCATTAGGCGGCTGATGCTTTACTGGGATGGTAATATCAGGTCTACGGGATGTTGATAGGATGTGAACGCGGAATTGGGGATGAAGACTCTCCTCCGATGGGATGTCTACAGCAAAAGCGTTTCCGCGGATAGGTTGTCTACGGCACCATGGAGGGAGGCGACGGGCTGTTCTCGAAGGGCGATCTCTGCCCTTTCCGGATGTTTACAGGAAGCATTGTGCGGCGGAGGGTGACATCATCAACCCGTGTCCTGTAGACAACGGCGAACGTCTGAGTCGACGCAGACCGAGTTGTTGTCCACAGGACGTCAATCCGGGATGTCTACGGCTGCGCAGGTCGATGGGCTGTTCTACAGAACATTCGCGGGAGGGGCGGTGGCAGCGGTCCATCAATCCGATGTATCACGAAGATCAGTGCCGTCCAAGTTCTCATTTTCGGTTATATGAGATTTGCAATTAGTTTTATTTTTTTGATGATGTGAGACTTCTATGGTAATTGCTTTTTTTATTATAAAGAGATCTGTGATTCGTTTTTTTAATAACGTCTTCCCCGTGGAAGGGGTGTTGGTGGCATGCCGAGGAAGAACTGCATACTCTTCAGAGCGGAGTTCCCGTGATGGACCCGAAGGTTTCTGTGGTTTTACGGAGCTTTCAGCAACTGCCTTCGTAGGCAGATTTTTGATTTTTTCCCATCCCTTTATGTGTGTCATTTGCGTCATTTTTAGGTTGTTTGTCAGGAATCTCTGATCATTTCCGGGGTGTTCATTTACCCTGATTCCCATCCATGTTATTTGCAATACTCAAGGAAAGGTGAAATGTAGCGAGATGAAAAAATTGTATGGAATTTAAAAGAATAAGCGTGAAGTTAGCCGATATCACCTTTTCTGGTTTAACAAAGGAAGCCGTTTTAGTGTAGTCCTGGGATCAGTGAGAAATGGAGTATGTACCTTGCCGGAGCTCTGGGAAATGTAAGCGTGCCGAATGCGTGTCGGATATGTATCCAACTCGAGTGACCACTCCCCATTGAAAGAGTGTATTGCGGTGGGACACGTGCTTCAAAAAGCAACGCGTGCTGCAAGAATTATGTACCGTAGGAGCACGTGTTACCTGCGCAAGACTAGTCCAGCGTTATCGTAGCTGCACATCAGCACGCGACGCGCCCGGCACACCGACATGCGACTCAGGCCAGCTCTCAGCCGGAAGAGCACCCTATCTGGAGCCGCGATTGGTTGGACCGAGGTCTCCAGCGGCTATGGGCAAGCAAAGCACCGCAAACTAGTGTAATTGAACCAGCGAGAAGGCTGCCGGCAGCTGTGTCCCGCCTCAAAGAGTTTTTCGCATTCTTTCCATTTTTTGGGAAATCCTTTTTCATCGGAAGTTGAATGTGTATCATGCACGCATTGAAAGTTTTATTTGTCAGGGCACAATGTGCTGTAATCTGAAACACTATAAGAGCACGTGCTCCCCTAGCAGCTTGTTCTCTGACTGTGCTCCTAACCGCCTTGTCCTCGGGTTTGGATGCATATTCGGCGCGCATTGAATACGGCGATAATAAATCTGCGGAGGATGTTCTTGCTACTAGTAGCGGAAAATGTGAGTGACTCCGGTATAATCGTAGCCTGCTCTAGACTCACTCTGAAAGAAGTTATGAAGCTGTTTTGTTATAGCTTCGCGGCAAGGTGCAAGGAGAATACCCACCATGGAGAATTTTTGAGGTGTTTTTTCTAGAAATTCTTTCTCCGGATACTGCGATAAACGATGTACTGCTGAACACGAATCCTGAAGGTTCGCTTGTCGGAATTTATAGGTTTACTGTAGGTTACGGTAGGTAACATAAATTATTCAGGAGGCAGAACTTAATAGTTTGAAAACACAGACAAATGGACACCGAATTCGTATTCAGCACCCCAAAAAACCCCTGTACATAGAAACTTTGAGACAAATCTGTGACATTGATCGAACTACCGTATACTATAGCTGTACATTTTCGAAAAAATTTCGAACGAACGAAAATTGAAAAAAAATCGTTCGACGACATTTTGAACGAACGGAGATTTGAAAAAATTACGTTCGACGAATTTTCGAACAAACGAAAAAATATCTGAAAATTTTCTTTCAAAAATTTCTGTTCGTGTATTGCAACTATACCGTATACCCAACGTAATCTATCGTAAGCTGTATCCAAAAATCCATTAAACTGACATCAGATTCGTGTTGAGCACTTTAAATAAACCCCAAAAGAACGATTTGAGCCACATCTTTTTGTCACATTCCAGAAATCGTCGAAAGTCGATTTTGCCGTCAAATTTTTTTCTGCCGGTGGGAAGCTTTGGACAATTTTAGTCTGAACTTAAGAAAAACCACGGAGGTAAACCTCAGATTCATGATCAGCACCACAAATCACCCCCAGGTTGAATTTTTTAAGTCAAATCTGGGAGAAAAAAAATTTTCAACGCTTTCTGGTACCCCGTAATTGGATACTAATTGAATGCTGAACCGAAAATTCATACAAGTCAAGAACGCCATCCAGTGCTGCACATTAGCTCGGAGAATGCGCTTTCTTACCCAAACTTTTGCCTCAGGGGGCTGAGTGCGCCTTTGGGCCCTGAACACGATTATGAGGTCTGTTTCTCGATTACTTCACTTAAAATATAATGGCTTTTTTCGAGAGGTACAATCAAGGTCACAAAAAATCGGAGAAAAAAAACTGCTATAACGTTTTCCAGGGTGACTCTGGGAAAAGGCAGCTATAAAGGGCATATTTGGACTCTACGTCCATAACTGGCTCTACTGAACAGTATATTTCATTTTGGAATGGATTTGTAGTAACTTTATAATATAGTTCATATGGGAAGCAGTAGTGAGTGTTTGTCCGCATAAAGGACATCAATATTAAAATAATGTAATCGTCGGTATAGATCCTAATGAGACTTTGCGTTTGCACTCTCGAAGGTTGGCGCGAACTCGGTGTCATATGCTATTACGTAGGGTGCACCGAGTTTGCGCCAACCTCCCAAAGAAAAGGAACAGAAAAGACTTTATTAGGATCCACGCCAATGTTAGTTTTTCTCTCAGAAAATTTGATTGAGAGGGTCCAATTTCTCTGTTCCGCTTAGATTGAGAAACTGAAATAAGGAAAATCGGGCCCCATCATCAAGATTTCGAAAGAAGGCATACCGCCGTTTAAAAGGCAGCATACACGCCTCACAAACGTGGTGCGAGATACGCGGCCACGCCCGCGCAACCCCTACCATGTCGTCAAATCCGTTTGAAGCGCCAAAAACCATCCAGGATGGCTTAATATCACTCTGGTTCCGAGCCGGATTTACTCAGTTCTCCTCCACGCATTGCCTTGTGCGGAGCGAAGGTAGAGACAGTTGGAAATTGTGGGGAGAAGGGGAGACGCAGCGTAGCGCACACAGACGCACGCGACGAACGGGAATAAATCACACTGCCCGGAACTTCAGGATATACTTGGCAATTTTGAGCAATCTTGCTCTTCCCATTCCAGTGTTTTCCCACCCATTCGAGTACGAGAATGAGAAAAGAAACTTGAGAAGAACTTATGTGATAAGTTAGAGTGATAGCATTACCAAGTATGGAATGCACGAGAGAAACAACATTTCAAAAAAGTCAGCCGAAGTAGAGAGGCGGCATTCTCAAAAAATGGACGAGAGGATTAATCGGTATGCAGACATGTTACATTCAAGCAAATCAAGCCTTATTTTCTACTCGTGCGCTCCCATGAGTTCAGTATGCTATCACTCTATCTTATCACATGTTTTCTCATGTTTCGTTTCTAATTCTCGTGTACTCGGGAATGGGTGGGAAGTACAGACGTAGAAGGCAAGATTGCTCAAACATTCTTATCTTACATATTGTCATCCTGGATGGTTTTGACGCTTCATACGTCGTAGACGACGTGAGTAGGAGCCGTGCGGTCCCTCATTGTATGCTGTTATCTCCACCATGTTCGTGGGAGTGTGTATGCTGCTTAAGGGGTGACACGTCATAAAGCGGTTGGATGCTTGCACCGGGATGGTAATATCAGGTCTACAGGATGTTGATAGGATGTGAACGCTGGAGATCGGGGATGGAGACCCTCCTCCGATGGGATGTCTACAGCAAAAGCGTTCCCGCGGATAGGTTGTCTACGGCACCAAGGAGGGGGGGGGCGACAGGCAGTTCTCGAGGGGCGATCCATGCCCCTTTTGGATGTCTACAGGGAGCATTGCGTGAGGTGACATCTCATTCGTGTCCTGTGGACAACAGCAAACGTCTGAGTAGTTCTTAGTGAAATTTACTGCTGTTGATCGCGTGCGTATTCTGCGTCTTCTTCCCCCCCCCCACACCTTCTCGCTGTCTTTCCCCTTGCTCCTCACGCGCACACACAAGAACAAACTAAATCCAGCTTCGGAAGAGAGGACAAATTGCTCTTAAGGCAAGGATCATACTTTCCGCAGTTGTACTTATTAAGCATGGATATTCGGCCTTACGCCCTTTTGATACATTTGGGGTGGTGGTCGTCATGTTTCTCAGCCGTAGGAGAGGCAAGGGAAAGCGGGAGGAACGGAGTGCCTGATCGGACGAAACGTGGTCCTCGTCTAGTCGCGCGCTTCGATCCTGCTCCGTTTCCCCCAAATCTCTTGCGACTGGGAAACATTACGACCACCACCTATGTAGCTGCGGCAAATGCCGCACTTTGAGCTACGGTTTTCGGGACTCGAATTTGACTAACTATTGGAAAAATCAAATATTTCAGTTTTCCGAATTTACAGAATATGAAAAAACTGGATAAATTAAAATTTCGATTGAATCGCATACTCGAAAAACCGAATATTCTAGAATCCCGAATGAATCGAATATGGGAAAACTGAAAAATTTGGAATGAACCGACTATTTGAAAAAAATTAATATTTCAGTTTCCCGAACCAATTGAATATCAGGCCGCGAGTGGCGTAGTAGCAGGATTCGCTGTTTCACGACCCAAGCTCCTATCCTCCCACGAAGGTCAAGCAAAGCCAGCCAGCTGTGGTATAGAACCTGCAAATACATTCAAGACTCCTCTCGGTTTTGAAAGTCGAGTGTGCGGCGCATCTTTTTAAAGGCACAGGACAATCTTGGTGAAATTATTTAATGGTATTTTTTATGCCTATCTTGGTGCGGGTAACACGCTGATCACAGTGTAGCATCTCTGAAATCGCCCAAGACCCCCTATGAACAGGAGTTACGGCTCCTTAAAGGCACACAGTCCAAGTTTCAGGTGCGAAATCGGAGATTTCCATATAATTGGGTGAAGTAGATCCACCCCATATAGTACCTGCCAAGTGCGAGTTCTCGATTCCCTCCGGAATAATTTTTCCATCCATTTAGCCGCTATCGAGTTCGGAAATCCGGTAGGGGTGTGGCCCATGGTGGTGTGCGAGGGAGGTCGGGCCTGTATCTCGCTTATTTGAAGGAATTGAGATCTTCCACTTGGCATGTGTTATACGGGAGGGGTCTACTACACAATCAAATGAAAATCACAAAATTCATGTCTGAGGATATGAATTTTGAGATTTTCGTGAAATTGTGTTGAAGACCCCTCCTGTATAACATGTGCCAAATACGAGACCTTAACTCCTCCAAATAAGCGAGATATAAACGACCACCACGGGCCCGACCCCCTCCAGCCACCACCACGGGCCCGGCCCCTTCCTCATTTTCGATGTCAATAGCGGCTAGATAAGTCGATGATTTTCAACCATGTCGTCGTTCTTCACTTCCTTCCCGATCTATCTCCTCATCCTGTTTTGCTCTCGTGCCGCGACTGCGAATCAAGAGAAGTACAGGTCGGAGACAACTCGTCCACCAAATTTTTGCAGGTATATTCAAGGAGCCATATCTCCGTTCGTACGGGTCTTGGGCGATTTCAGAGATACCATTGTGATCAGAGAGTGGCTCTGTCCAAGATAAGTATGAAATCTGAAAAACAATTGTTTGGGTGTCCTGTGCCTTTAAGGACTGAAGATGCCAGGTCTTTATCTTTTACCTTCAATCGAATATTCGAAAAATCGAAATTTGAAGTTTCCTAATGAATCGAATAATAAATTTCTTTTTAGTTTTTTGATCGGTCTTAACAAGGAAATGCCCAGACCTGATTACCAGAACTACCCATGTAGCCATGTTTTTCCGATCGACTACTGGTCTATGTACCTTCTGGGTACTCCCAAAAACGCTATTTTAGCTGCCCGAGTGATAGTTTCAGGAAATTTAGTTTTCTATAAAAAAATCATGAATAATCTTATTTTTCTATTAAAAGAATTCAAAAAAATTCCAAGCTTTTCTCATTGTCAGGGGGCTGATTTGGGGCTCTGAACACGAATATGGGGCCCGTTTTTAGTATTGTGAACGATCACGGTAGTTTACAGCTCATAAATGTTGACATACCTACAGAGTTTGTAACATTTCAGCTCATAATTTTTGCTTTTACCATCACTCGGGCTGCTAAAATATTGTTTTTACGAGTACCCCGAAGGTGGCTGTTCAGAAAAAAAAACGGCCACATAGGTGGTGCTGGGAACCAGGTGTGGTCATTCTTTTGTAATTCTAGAGCTCATCGAGCTAACAGATGTAGGATCGATATTTATGCTGGGCACTGCGTGGTGTAAAGTATGAGCCCTACCTAATATTTACCACATTTCTGCAGACGAATTCGCTAACCTCATTAGTGCCTTCTTTCCGAGCTGCGGCTCGCTAAGGAGCGTCACTTTTCACTGAACTTCTATTATACAATTTTGTGGGATGCAAGTGCTGATTACTGTTACCCTCACTTGTCACGTTACCCCAACCCTTTAGTTACACGCTTCACAACAATCATGCGGCCCGGTTTACAAGCTTGGACGAATGCTAATTTCTAGGTACTGTAGTTAGCGAAATCTGTAGTCTGATTAGAGCACGGAAACTCGCGCTTGGAGAGGTTTTATGTTATTTCGTTGATGAATTTAAGGTTTTTTTGTTAAATGTTTGATTGTCACAGAAATTTTTTCCTTATTTCATTTATGCGTGATTGAATCGCAATGAGCTCGTGCATTATTTTCTCTTGAATTCCATACAATAAGGCCGTGGTGGAGTTCATTGTCTGCTCTCGTTTTTTTTTTCATTTCATTCATCGAAACCCGCTGTCTCTGTCACTCTCCAATGCACTCGTAAATCAAGAGGTGTCTTAGATGACGGATTGAACAGATCTACTTTGTACCTTGCTTCCTGATCTCTCTCACGGGGTGACCGCTGTTTCCTCCCAGTTTTGCACTATTTCCATCGATCGTTGCCCTGTCGTCGTGTCTCGTCTCGAAATTTCTGCGTCAACACTTCGATCTTATGTTTGTGTTGAGGACAACTGGACTAAGAACGCTGTCTCGTTCTTGTTTTTCTTCCACTGCTAAGATGAGACCCACGGCGGGTCTTATTGGTCAGTTGATTTTCAGACTTTTTCCTGAATAAGGACGTATTCTAAGGAATCCTGTTCCAGTGATCGGTGATGAAATCCTCAAAGGATCGACAATGGATACGAATTCCCACTTCATCACAAAAAAACTGCATGAACTCGGAGTCCAAGTGAAAAAGGTGGGTCGTAAGCAATTCAAGCTTTTGCTTTTTTTCTCAATATTACCTCCATCTGATGGTTTCTTTGAACTTATCTTGACTTCTCCCGGAACCACACAATTCAGTCAGAAATTACTGTGGCGCAGGTTTTGTTGCACGGAATCTATAAAAATGCACAATGATGGTTGTTGCTTACGGAGCTTGACCTTTTGGCTCCTGGTCGTGGCAGGACCAACTGCGGCGCGGGGCGCCTGTTTTATTGGTACCGATCAAGGACACTATTATGAAATTGTACTTGAAAGCGAGTATCTCGGCTAATCATGCCTGAGAGGTGTTTAAAGGACATGTTATGTGGAAGCATTTCGCCATAATGTCAACAGCCTAGACAATGATGCGCAATATCTTCTCAGCAAACTCCATGTTTAAAACTCAGTTAAACTAGGGTAATGGTGGAATTTCCGCTCAGAATTGACGAATTAACATACTTAGATACGTGTCATTTATATGAAATCTACCCTCAATTATCAGCCCTCAACAAGTCGCGATAACCGTTTGAATACCGTCATGAAATATCCAGAATTCAGAAAAAGGGGATATAGTGTCGGGATAAACTTTGAAACCATGCATAAATCTCAAAGAATTCAATTCAATAGCTTTATCTGGCGACAAAGAAACATACAAAATGTATGTGAGATAGGTTTAAACAAGACAGCCTGGACATGCATGCAAACAAAATTGTAGGCAAAGAAAACACTCGTACGAATAAGAGCACCCTGAATTTAAAGCTTTAGCAGAAAGCACGGCCATCGACCCCATGCAATGACCTGAGGTTGAAATGGGATAGCCTGCTTTTGAAAATCGGAAACTGCGCGGCCTCAACGATCTCTGAAGGTAATTTGTTCCAAACTGAAATGACTAATTGCCAAGGAATGCAGCACGTTGGACTTCGACGTAAATCTACGTGCGAGCTGAAAGGCGTGCTGGCGGGAGCGAGTACAGCGGCTGGTGAACACGAAAACACTCTCAAATGGGATGTCGCAAAGACCGTTAACGATTTTGAAACATAAGTGTAAATCGAACTCGGTTCGCCGATATCGTAGGGTTTCGATCCCCAACATTTCAAGCCTTGCCGTATAGTCTGGTACTTCTCGCGTAGGAAATACTTTGAAAAAAAAACGCGTTTTGAGTACCGCCTTTGCACGTTTTCAATTATAGTGGAGTTCACCAAGAGTGTCTCATTTACTTATCAATAAGAAGCGGTCGGCTGGGGATCAATGTGCATGAATCCCATACCAGCACGGTCGATACCGATTGAGCGAGAGCGGTTATGCTGTAACGAGTTTCATGTTCATTGATCTCCAATCGACCGCTTCTCATTGATAAGTAAATGAGACACTCTTGATGGACTCCACTATACTTCATCATCTTCGAAGTGGTAATTCGCCTCAATTTTCTTGATTGTAGAGCTAGGTATCTTCCTTCTTAGCTCTGAATCACAGAAAGAATCAATAGCGAAGATATTGATCGAATTTCAGCACCAGTGCTGCACTGTGAATGTTAAAGGTGCGTCGCCTCAGTTGGTCCCGCCACGACCAGGAGCCAAAAGGTCAAGCTCCGTAAGCAACAACACAATGATGTGGGAGATTTTTTCGAGTTTTTGTAGAAAGCTGTCGTGGCTCCCAACTGTTCCTCCATGGATGAGGTACTTCTGAAGTCACTGTAAATTTCGTCAGATCGGTGTTCCCTGTTTATGACATAGGCTGCGTAGGGCTCTATGACGTCGCTCACCCGCATGCATATGCGTCGCGGTCCGGTGAGTGTCGCGCGCGCGGCGAACGCTGAAAACACACCACCGCTTAGAAGAGTCTTCAGCGCTCCATACGAGTAAATGACTATCGATTATGACAATAAATGAACACAGAAAAGCTAATAACGCTCCAGGACATGCCAATTTATCTGATTTCACCTAAAGGCGGGGATGTCGCGCTTCCGCCCATCTCGTTGCACGCGACGCTCACCGACCGCCAAGCAGCGCGCACGGGTGAGCAATGTCCGCCTCCCTCATGCATAGATACACAGAGACGCAGACTGTTCGATTCTGCACCGAGCCGACGAAGAATATGTGTGGATATCATTTCGTTAGACAATACCGGTTCGATTTCAGGTGCTATCTTAGCGGTGGTGGGGCACTATGGTGCGACGCACTTGGCCGCGCCTATTTCACCGTGCCGCCCTAAATTTCAAAACCTACCCGGGGTTTCCATCCCCTGTCGAAATCCGAAGAGTCATTGCAGCTTGAAAAAATGGGCGTGGACAAGTACGATACAACAGTGCCCCCCCATGTCACATAGCACCCAAACGTATGACTTTTGCGCGAATTTTTTTCGATTCCCCCCCCCCTATTATGTGTTTCTGTTCTATAATTGTGTTGGAACCATGTGATCGCGGCACGATCAACCTTTGCCCAAGCGCGATTAACATCGTGTTGCGTGCATCAGTAGCGATTGTCCACAAACGCGGACTGAAATTTCGTTCCGAGGATGACAGTAATGTACACCAACTCCGGATACTAATGCTTGCGCCCTTTAAAGGGCAAACCATGCAGGGTCAGGCGGGGTTGCGAAATTTCGCAACAGGGGAAGTCAAAACTTTGGCTCGAATATGAAGGTTAAGGGGGTTCGCAAAAATGCAAGACAAATTTAAGGCAAAAAATTAAAATTTGAGGAAGACATCCCAAAAATTCTTGATACTTTTGGTAACCAAAGGTAGGGAACAGCATACTTTGTCCAGACTGATAGCGCTTTGGACTTGTACGGATTTTCAGTTGGGCGTTTATTTATACCCATCAGGGCTGTGCGTAACTGAATTTTGTTATTTCGTAATTCGTAAATAGTAATTTTCAAATTCCTCGTAATTCGTAACAGATAATGAATAATCACACACATGGCTTAAACCTCATTCGATATGGAAACACCTCATCACTAAAGTGTCGAGTTATCTTCAAACAAAACCTCAAGCCCTACCTTTGATGTGGAAACACTTTAGGATGAGGTGTTTTCACATCAAAGGTAGGGCTTGAGGTTTGGTTTGAAAATAACACAGTTCTGAAACAGTGCTTGAAAAAATTTCAGTGAACGTACGTGGGATAGAAACAACTTTACAGAACAGTAAAATTTTAAGCTTGACCAAGTACCGAACCTCTGCCACGTTTTGCCCTACTCTTGAATATGGAAATATAAAGAATCATCGCTATATCAAACACAGTTCGGTGAAAGCCAGGGAGGGAAACACTGTGTTAGGAAAAAATGCGGTGTTCGAGAGTTGAAGCCCATATCTGTCTAGGGAAGGATACACACTTGGTTAAAGGCAGCATACACGCTCGTAAACGTGATTGAGAAAACTACGGAAATGGAATGGTATGGCCTAGATTACAACGCCTACGCATTTTGGTTTCAAAAACGATCCACAATGCCGCTCCATTAGTTAGAAGTTGGCCCCGCCCTGTATTTTCACGCCCCCTCTACTTGGCCTTTTCCTGCAACGCAAGGTTGCTGGAGTCATATTCACCGTCAGTACTGTTGGTGGGTTGCCAAACAAGTGAACCACACACGTCACTGACGGCGAAGATGGCCCAGCAACCCTGCGTCGGAGGAAAATGGTGAATTCAGGGGGCGTGAAAATACAGGGCGGGGCCAACTTCTAGCTCATGTAGCGGCGTTTTTGGTCATTTTTGACACTTCAAAATGCGTAGGCATTATGTTGTGAGCCATACGGCTCGATCCACATTGTTATCCCAACCACGTTTACGAGCGTGTATGCTGCCTTTAAAGGCACTGTTAACGATAAACTTCATCCTCGAATTTTCCTAGGCAAACGCTTCTCATGGCTCTCAGAAGCAGACCAGCGTCGAAGAAACAGGACGAAAAGCTACCCAGGAGCCGCAAAACGGCTTAGAAAAGTGGGCAAACCCCTCTGCTCTGGGCATGTCCGGCCCCTTTCCGCCCCGCGACGTGAACAATGGAACAATCGAGAACGTGAGATGAGCGATGGTTTGCGATCAAAAGCCCCGTTCTGTCCTTCATTCTCAACTTATCTCTTTACTCAGGTCAGCTCGCATACATTGGCTGCAAAAGACGGAAGTCACAAGCCCCGGACAACTCGTCCACAATGCTTCCCTAGCTCAATTTTTGAGGGACCATAAATTCGTTCCCAGAAGGTCTTGTACGATTCCAGAGACATCATTGGAATGAGAATGGGACCGTTTTCAAGATGGGTTAAAAAACAAAGAAGATATTTTCCACCGCTCCACCGACTTGGCTCGTTTATGGAACAAAGAAGGGTTGAAACCCAATAACAAATTAGAGGCGGTCGGTGTGAAAAGCGGAGCAGTCGATCGTTAGGAAGTCTCATTATCAACAACTATATTTTGCCATAACCGACCTCTCTGCTGTTAACTGCGCCCGCCTGAAAATGCCAGAGAAAACTTTCACAGCATGTTGGAATTGGAAAGAACAATCAAATGCTGGAAATGCAAAAGTTAATTTTAACCATGCTGTAGACATGCTGTAGACGGCAACTTCATATTCTCTGAAGATTCTCGGCTCTGAGCCCCATCGAACAGAATCGGGGCCGCTTGACAGTTTGGCTCTTGCTCTCAATTTCTGCTGTTGCTGTTCGGGCGAACTACAGGAGCTCGGACAACAACAACAGTGGCCAGGAAAGCAGCAACAGTGGCTGGGACAGCAACCGAAGTCGATTTGCAGATTGAGAGAACGAGCCGAACTGTCAGTCGTCTCGAGGCCGAGAATCGCCTGAGTTGTTCTCCCCAGTCGCATTTTCACGATTTGTTACGATTCGTTACGATTCTAGGTCGAATTTTCGTAAATCGTAAATCGTGAAAAAATCTCCAAAAACGGCCGTAATTCGTAAATCGTAAACCGTAATTCGTAATTACGCACAGCCCTGATGCCCATTACGGGGCTTTGGAAGTGTTTTAGAAAAAAAGTTCCAGATTTGATCTAAAATCCTCCAAGGTAGGTTATTTGGGACGCTGATCACGAATCTGGGGTTTAATTGCCGATTTTCCGAAGTTTTCGGCTTGTTTCGTTCAAAGCTTCCCATCGGGCGAAAATTTGATGACAAATCGCGACTTCTTACGATTTCCGGAATGGGTCGTTAGGTAAGGCCCGAAATTTTTCTGTATAGATTTTCTGGAGTGCTGAGCACGAATCTGCAACCCGTTTATCGATTTTTGACATTACGGTGAGTATACGGTAGTTTGGTCAAAGTCTCAGATTTGACTCAAATTTTATATACGAGGGTCATTTGGGGTGGAGGAAACGAATTTGACGTCCGTTTGTCGATTTTTTCGAAATACTTAGGTTTCGCCCCCTTAAATGGCATTGTACCTTCCGTAAACTACACTAAACTTGAGAATTTTGGAAACTGGACTCCATATTCGTTCTCAGCACCCTAACTAAACCCTAGATACAAATTTTGAGCAAAATCCGAAAAAAATTTTTGAAAAACCCAGAAAATGGCTCACCTTTTCGCCAAGCTAGAAAAATATTCATAACTTGTTTGAACTTAGAGCTCGGGGCGGGATACTGCGTATTTTTAGTATTGAGCCACAACAGATACTAGCGATACTAGTCGTTTTCGCAGATGCGTTCACCACTCTAAACACTTCCCTTGTTAGGCGAGTTTTTCAACTTCATGATAGGCCGTAACGAGAGTTATTCTACATAGAACTCTGTTCATTTTGAAAACCATCAGCGTTGATTTTTTAGTGAAGTGTGGTATATCGTTCGAAAATGCAATTCATTTCCCATCCAATGCTTTTTACTGTTAGAAAACTTGGTTGCTGTTGGCCTATGTTCTGAAATTCAGCGGGAATCTTCAGTATTGAGCATCTTGAGTGCTTCTATTCATTTGCGGTAACGATCCATCCTAGGCGTTAAACTTCTCATAATTCTAAGACAGAAAATTTGAGAAAAAAAAATCGTTCTTCAAACACATTGTTTGAATCCTTGTATTAAGTAAGATACGATTGCCAAGCGACATTAAGCCTGCCGTTTTTAGCGCATTTTTCTGCGGCGCACTTAGGGGGCCTGAAGAAGTGGTAATCTTCCTCCATGGGATATTATGACGTACCTTGTAGAGAACACGAATGTGATCGATTTGGACACTTAAAAATTCTACTTTCAAAGAATTCCTATTGCGCCGTTTTCCAGAAGTACAGGATTCGACGCAGCGTTTGCCTCAACGGGATTTGGGTTCGTAGGGGTTTCCTCGGCGGGTTTAAGGAGTTTTCCAGACACTAAGGTATCGTTTTGGAAGCAATTTTATGAAGATTTCACATCTTTGCGCTGAATGTAAAAATTTTCAATTCTTGGGATGGTCTTCCGTTGCTGCATTTCTCCCCCTCGGGAAAAGTGTGAGGCGGGGATCGAACTACGCATGTAACTCTGCTCTAAATTCATGTAGCGTTTCTTAGTTCGGAATGTATTCGAATACATATGGAATAATTTGTGCTCACGGACGGCTAATCACACTTGATGGAAAGACAAACGCCCAAAGTTTCAAAAATAGGTAAACTAGGATGGATGGTGGAAAACCTCCGCCACAATCTATTACTTCCTACTAAGCGGAGTTCAGCGTAGGCGTCTCTTCTAGCAGCACTTTTTCTAAAGCTATTCATTCCAGATATCAGCTATAGGTGACAATGTTGACGATATCAGTGATGAAATTCGCGTATTCAGCGGAAGGTACGACTATGTTTTCACCACTGGCGGCGTGGGCCCTACTCACGACGACAAAACATACCTCGGTCAGTGCTTTTCTTTTGTGACATCTTCTGTTAGAGTATTGGATTGTATGCGCAATGAGAGTTTATCCAGGTTTGGCACGTGCATTCAACGAAGACTTGCGGAAGTCTTCAGAAATCTTGTCCGCAATCAAATTGTATTTCCAACCACAGGCACTGAGCAATGAACATAGTGTGTTCGTGGACAAGCTAAGCATGGTAATTCAATGGTTTCAACTTTTCATGGTTCCAATGACTTATCGTGCTAGTACTAATGCACCAATTGACGAAATACCAGTTTAGATTCCCGCTTCTGCGCAGTTGCTATGGAGTGGTCGCGCCTCGAATGGAAAGCCATCCGGTTTCCCAGTAGTACGCTTAAGGAATGTAGTGTCGCTGCCTGGCGTGCCTCGCTTCTGCGAAAGGGCCTTCACAGGGTTACAGGTTTGTTTTTCTCCCTCATATATAGCCTTTCTCGGCATTCAAATACGCCTGAGGTAAGCAGTGGAGTCAACGGTCTTATTGAGATACAGCTATCCTCAGTCGTACATCGACATTAGTGGTCAGTATGCTGCTTATTGCGACAGAATTAGATTTCTGGAAAAAGACTAGCTTCTGTTATCATTATTTTAATCTTTTTTGGCGAATTAGCTCAATAGTTCTCTATATTCGTTTTTTCTTCTGATCGCATCTCTTGAAAGTAATGCATTTTCCTTGAGGGGTCTTGAATTTGTTATATGTGAAAGGGTTTCAACCAGAAGCGATTGATACTTTACTAACAAAATTTCGGGAAATGGAACGCCGGAATGTTAGGAAAAGTTTACGAGGGGAGTATACAAAGCGTAGGTTGGATCTGCGGAATGAATTGCGTTGTAGTATTTCTTGGGCATCTGTAGTAATACTGCGCAGTACCCCGACCCGAGCCGCTGGTTCCGATAAGTTATAAGCTCAAATCGGTTGTATTTGTGCTTTCTGAACCTTCTAAAACGCTCAGTAAACTTTCGAAAATCTGGAAACGGACCTCATAATCGTGTTCGGCACTCAGAAAAACGCATCTGAGCAAAATTTGGGTGAAAGCACAATTTCGAGCTTTTTGCAGACCGATAGCGTTTGAACTTGTACGGATTTTCTCGCAAAAGTTGTCGAAATAACTACATCAGTGGGGTCGGGCAGGCCCATGAAGAGCCCTCACGAAGTTGCAAGCGTCAAAAACGAGTCAAATTGACCGTATTTGAGCCGTATTGAGTCACCAAATTATCCTTTCTCCGCCCATCGATATGGGCTCCGCCCTTCAATTCAGATATTCCATGCTCGATTACGGTCATTTTGGATTACCTTACACCATACAGAAAGAGTAGTAAAAGAGTAGAAAGAGTAGTATTTCTAATGATTTTTGTTGAGCTCTCTGATAGAACACGGGATTGGTGGTATCTCCCTGATTTGCTCCAACCTCTGGCAGCTCACCCTGCCTTGAATCGTAGGTGAGACAGCGGTTCTATTCGACCACAAACATAGTCTATTAGCGTTTGTCAGCTTCTTTTGTGAGTTCATAAGTACCCTTATCATATACAAAAAACCAACCATTGCCTGTAAGGGTCCTTTCTTCGCTTCCCTGTTGAATGAATTGAACCAAGAAGTTTTTGACAGAGAATTCGTTGCGCTAAGGTGGTTTCAATTCCACTGGATTAGCCCGATTCGGTGCTGACATTAGCTACCCAACTATTTTAGAGCGAGGTGTGAGATAGCGAAATAAGGTGGGAGAGAGGAAGCTGCATGCGCTAGCAGACACATGCGAAGGGTCCGAGTAATATTCGCATGGAAATAGGGCAATGTTCTGTTTGGCTCTGTTTATTTAAAAAAAGAGAGTTATACATTTTTGGTATACTGTATAATGATTTTCTGACTGCAATCAATTTTCTTCACATTTATTTACGTGTTTGTTTTTTTTTAATTCCAACGCTACGCACTTTTGATCTAAAGCACTGGTAAGTGGTTATTGCCCTGCAGGACAAAGAGAGGGAGGTAAATTTATCGAAGAATTTAAATTTTGGGGGAGTTTACATGAAAATCGCCAACCAAAGAAACATTTTAAGGGGGCTTTAAAAAATGTAAGGGAGTGTGAAACTTTTCGTTCTTTTTTCAATTTATGGTCACCAAGGCAGAAGCCTCTGAAAGTTTTGGGGCTATGGTCAGCTTGTCCTGGATTTAAAATATTACGTAACAAGTTTCATTCTTGTCCCCTTTACTCGTTCAGACGAAGATCTAAAGCAGCAAATATTCTGGTCGCTGCAGGGTCTGGGCACAGTTCCCTGATCGGCCCTTCTCCATTCTATTCGGCCTGAGTGCATTTTTACAGAGCGTACGAAGTACTTCCTACGTGCACTTTATATCCTTCAATGAGCGACCCTGATCAACCTGTTTGTCGCTTTCGTAAAAGAAGTGCACCAATTGTGTCAAGGCGCGGTTGACCACTGTGATGGGGAAGGGATATCGTTCGACACAGCCAGGTGTGGACTGGCTCGGGCTGTTTATCATCCAAGCATGACTGTTAGTTAGCTAGCTAGATGACGTTTCACTGCAGCCTATAAGCAGCATCGAGGCGTTCCACTTTGAACGCAATACAGTCAAAGCGCCACAGGATCGATATGGGCGGCTTTTATCTTTTTTACGTTGAGATCCAAGTGAATCTTTCGAAAAGCCGTGAGTAGAAAGCATTTTCAATTCTCGAACGGCAATTATGGCTTCTTCAACGAATTTGCATAAAAATCACAGAAGGCTCAGGCCAAGGGTTCCGCATTCACGTCTGCTGTTGAGATGAATTGCTTCCTTGGTGAGATGAATTCCTGAAACGCACAAGAAAAACTCAATTACTGTCAAATTTGGGGCTGCCAACACCGTTCTTGTCCACATTTTGTCCGCTTGAGCATTTTTCCTTGACTATATTGGAGCAATGAACACGCACGTAGCCTTTTTTGTTAAATATCAGCGAAGATTTTAGCGAGGAATTAAATTGATAACACTTCATTCTTCGCGTGTTGATGCAGTTTAGCTACATTCCTATTTTCCTTTGTGTGGTCGTGTTTCAATTTCAATGAGCTGTCATGAATTTGTTTTAAGCGAATCGATATGACCGACCTGGGCGGAGCTACGACCTCTTTCCTTGGGCGCTATTCATACTCCTCAACGCAAGCGAGTAGTATAAATAGCGCCTTCGTGAGTGAAATTTCGGAAAATATCGGTAATTCCCGCGTTCTTTCCTGTCAGTCCCACGATTTTACGCCCCCCTCCCAAATCTGCAATTTTTCATTTTGATTTGAAATTTCTTCATCACTCCCTCTCCTTTTCTGACCGGTCACAACCACATTTTACCCTCTGTACCAAGCACCTTGTTTGATTGAGGCGAAGAAGGGAAGTGTTTTCGGCGGTAAATGCATCTGCAACAACGGCTTGTATTGTTAGTATCGCGAGGGCCTCCTTAGTAAAATTGTGCAGTATCTGGCCGGGCTTGCGGGTTCTAAGAAGTTGCAAGCTCAAAACGGTCGATTTTTGTGCATTTTGTACGGTCTAGAACGCGCACTAGTTTTTGGAAAATTCAGAAACGAACCTAATAGATGAGTTCAGCTCCCAAAACTACCCCACTGAGCAATTTTTGGGTGAAGGCACATTTTCCAAACCTAGCACAGACTTATAGCGTTTTGGACTTGTACGGATTTTCGATTGGGCGTTTATTTATACCAATTAGAGGGCTCTGGGACCGTTTTAGAAAAATGTTCCAGATTTGACTCAAAATCCTCCCAGGTGGGTTATTTGGGGCGCTGATAACAAATCTGGTGTTTATCTGTCGATTTTCCAAACTTTTCGATTAAATTCGTTTGAAGCCTTTAATCGGGGAAAATTTGTGGGCAAAACGTGACTTTTGACGACTTCCGGAACGCTGCAGTAGAAATGTCTCGAATCGTTTCTCTTGTGGTTATTTGTAGTGCTAAATACCAATCTGTGGAGTTCGTTCATCTGTTTTCGACAGCTCACGGTAGGTTACGTTGGGTATACGGTAGTTCGTTCAAAGTCCCGGAATTGACAAAGATGTCTATGCGGGGTTTATTCGGGGTGCTGAATACAAATTTAATGTCTACTTGTCAGTTGTCGAAATGCTAAGATAGGTTTCGCCCCCGTAAAGGCTTAGGACGCCCAAAAATTATTTTCCAGATTCTATGCTAATCTTGGAGAGAGCCACTCCCCGGTCACAATGGTATCTTTGAAATCGTCCAAGACCCCCTACGGGCCGAGACATGGCTCCCTGAAAATGCCTGCATTCTGAGGTCGAAAATTAGATGGACGAGTTCTCTCGGGCCTGTATTTCTCTTCTTTCGCCATCACTGCACGAGAGCAAAACAGGATGAGGAGACAGACCAGCAATGGACTGAAGAACGACGATTTGTTGGAATTCATCCATCCATCAGGCCGCTATCGAGTTCGAAAATCTGGTTGGGGGTCGGGCCTTTGGGTGGTGAGCGAAGGGGGTCGTGCCCGTGGTGGTCGCTTATATCTAGCTTATTTGGAGGAATTGAGATCTCGCATCTGGCACGTGTCATATAGGAGGGGTCTTACACAATTACACGGAAATCTCAAAATTCATATCTGATGGTGTACTGTGTCATTAATGACACTGTACCTACCGTAACCTACAGTAAACCTGAGAATTTCAGAAACCGGACCCCAAATTCGTTCTCAGCACATTTACTAAACCCTAGATGCAACTTTTTAGCAAATTCCGAATTTTTTTTTGAAAAACCCAAGAATTGGCAGATGGGTGCCCGTACCTTTTCGCCAAGCTTGAAAAATAATAACTTCGAGCCTGCAGCGGGATACTGCTCATTTTTACTATGGAGCCACAAGAGATACTAACGGGATTAGTTGTTTTCGCAGATGCGTTTACCACTCTTAGCACTTACCTTGTAAGACGCTGGGAGCGTCGATTTCCCCCGAGTACGAGTCCTGTCGTTATCGGGCGTTCCGTGCTAACGTGTCTCCATGATTCCCTGATCTGGTGCCAATAAACCTGCAGATCTTTTAAGGTTTTCTTGGGTCGAAAAAGCGACTGAGTCCAGGGCAGACAAACCAACCTCGGGTGCATTGGCCCTGCCAGTGCGCGCGCGTAGAACACCCGCATCGACCGGGTGGAGGAAGGAGACGGGTGCAGTTGGGCTCAGTGGGTTGATTTTTCTGCACCCGTCTGTCACCATTTCGGTGCGTATCGACCGGGTGGGACTCAGTTAATCGACCACCTATGACGGCGGCCTTAGGGGCAGCTCTGTTGTTCGCCAATTTAGAAATTTCACTATCTGCAGACGTGTCGTAGTCGCCAGCGGCAGCGAAACGCCGAGGTAGATCTAGAGTCTAGTATTATCCACCCAAAAGCTATTGCATAGTTAATTATAATGCCTTCTCGCAACCTGATACAGCTATGCTAAACCACTATTTTACCTGAAGGGGCTTCTGTTTCCAGGACCAGCTTTTCTCGACATCCTCACTGAAGCCGATGTTCTCTAGAACAATCTTCACTTCAAAAGATGAACTGAAGTTTGCTGTACAACTATCAGAAATCGCTTCGAAATACGAGGGAGTTGTTGACATTGGATCATATCCTGTCATCAAGAATACGTATGTTTTATTGTCCCTTCAAAACTCCATTCCGTAGATTCTTTCCAGTGAATACAGGTTTTTCAAAACAAAGCTAATCGTGGAAAGTGAGTCCTCTGAGTCCGGACAAGCTGTCTCCGAAGCTGTTCAAGATTTGTTAGAAGGTTGGGGGGTTTTCCAGTATAAACGTCTTTTTTTTCGGGAGAAAAGACCAATAGATTTTTTCCAGATACTATTGTTCATTACGATGAGAAGCCTTGGATCGATACCGTCGGGAAGTTTAGACGTTTTAGAGAACGGGAGATTTCGAAAAACTCTTCTTATGTGGCACGTCTTGATGAGGCTTTCGAAATAACGAGAAGAATTTTGGATGAATATCCGTGAGTAATTTCATTCCACCATTCATCATACAATGGGTGTTGGATTATACAGATGTCAGCTTTCCAGCCTTGAACAAATCACCCTCTCATTTAATGGAGGCAAGGACTGCACCGTCCTCTTGCACATTTTAAGACTGGCTGTGGACGAGTAGGTTTTCCTATTTTTCGGCAGCTCTCCTTTTTAGCCCTCCTTTCAGTAATCCATTCTCTTTAGAAAGTATGGTCCTGGTGTGAATATTCAAGGTTTCCATATAATGTGCGAGGATCAATTCCCAGAAGCAACACAGTTTATAATTGACATTGCGAAGCAGTGAGGTTTCTTACACACTAGGGAAGATTCCTCCGGCTTTCTTTAGTCTTTAGAAGGAAACATGAACCGCCTGGCAGAGGTTTTGGCGCTGACGTATTGCTTTTAGGAACGGCTGACTTGAATACAAAAGCTGGCCAATAATCTCCCATTAGTTGCAACTGCAGAAAAAATAGTATTTGTAGACCTACCCAGATCTACGAGGTGACTCTCGTAGACCCCAATTCAGGCCTAAAGTCCGAAGTCTTTCTCAGAATGAGTCAACGACTGCTTAAAACGACACTGACGTCGTCTACGTGTGTGCTATCGTACTGTCGTTCTATTAGCCAATTTCCGGTCCGCATTTGCGGACCACGGCTGCATTAAGCAACAGAATGATAACCGTGCTGGGACCGCTCTGTCACCTTTCTCTCGGCACTGTTATCGTCTCGTTGCAGGATGCAACAGTCGTAGTCCGCAGATGCGGACCGGAATTTGGCTCCGAGAACGACAGTAGATCAGATGAAACTTTATACAAAAAGTTTCGAGTTTTCGAGGCTGCGCGTAAAGCCCAGAACTTGGCAATATCCTGTGAAAATCACATTGTATGGGTATCAAGTCGGAAGATTCTTTGATATGTTGTGTTTCTCAAGGGGACTTCTAATAGTCAGCCTGGCCATTCCGGATAAGATGTAATTTTTCTAGAACTTTTTTTTTGGCGTAGAATCCAAGTATACTGTTCGCAGCTGCCGAAAATCATTCGTAGAAAAGTTATTGGCGTTTTTTGCTAGATTTCCGTACCTATTGTACCTTCCGAAACACGCATTCGTCTTCGGAAAATCTGGAAACGGACCTCGTAATCGTGTTCCGCGCCCAAAACAAGCTCCGCCCCCTGGACAAAGTTTGGGTGCACGCACGTTTTCCGAACTTCGCGCAGAGTAATAACGTTTTTCTCTTTTACAGGTTTTTGATTGAGCGTTTATTCATGTAAATTACTCAGAAATATGAAAACATGTCACTTGTAACATAGAAGGCCGAAAAGAAGTTACTTGTAACATATCTGACCCGATGTAAGTTACTTGCGGCTTATCTCAGATCATCTAAGTTACATGCAACATATCGACGGGATAAGGCGTGCAGTGCGCCCCCGATATGTTACAAGTGATTTAAATGGCACAGAAAAAGTTGCAAGTAACTTAATTCGGACAAGAGGCATTTCCAAGGGGAGTATACGACGCACTTTCGGGGTCAGGCTTGGGACTAGCGTTGCAGTCGGTTCAATTACCCAAGTTTGAGGTACTCCTCACACTAACAGGGAAGGCCCCTCAAAGCATTTTTCGCGTAGCGTGTGGTCTAAGACACGTGCGAACGCATTCTCGACGTTGCGTGTCGTCTGCGACGCGTAATGGCCACCCATGGTGAAAATACAAATGTAAGTTACATGTAACATAAGTGCAACTTACATGTAATATAAATGTAAGTTACTTGAGACATTCAAGTAAGTTACATTTATATTACAAGTAACTTGTTTTCATTTTTCTGTGTAGGGGGTTCAGAAAGCGTTGAGCGTTCGAAAAATTTTCCAGACTCGAATTAAAATTTTCAAAGGTGGGTTATTTGGGGCGCTGATCACGAAACCGGGGTTCATGAGTCGATTTTCCGAAGTTTTCGACTTGATTCGTTCAAAGCGTCGCAGTGGGGAAGTTTTCTTAGGGCAAAACGCGACTTGAAAAATTTCCAGATTTCTGCGACAAATGTTGCTCAGATTATTTCTCTGGAGGTTATTTGGAGTGCCTAACACGAATCTGAGGTTCTTTTGTCGATTTTACAGATTTCGGGAGTGAGGGGCTCTCTAGACGCCGAGAGAGGAGTCGTCTCCCTTCGCGGCTCTAATTCCACGCGGGACAACTTCGCTTGAACTGAGTAGAGTCACGTTCCGAACTGCAAAAACGGAACAACTCCCTATCCCGATTACGGTGGGTATACGGTAGTTTGGTCAAAGTCTTAGATTTGACTCAAAAGGTGTATGCGGTTTTTTTTGGGTGCTGAATACGAATTTGACATTCATTTATCGATTCATCGATTTATTAAGGTAGTTTTGGTCTCCTAAGTAGCCTGGCACCTACCGTAGGCTACAGTAAATCTCAGAATTTTGACAAGCAGTCCCCAGACTCGTATTCAGCACCCTATATTGCCTCTATATACAAGCTTTGAGCAAAAAGCGGTTTTTTTTTGAAAACACTTTAAAAATGTCATGAGGATTACCATTACCTAGCCGCCAGGCTTCGATAAACGTTTATAGTTTTTTAAGAGTGGTTTTAGGCAGCTACGAAGAGCACATTTGGATTCCACGTCCAGACTCGTCCTAGAAGAGTACATTTCATCCGGAATGGCTAGGCTGACTAAAAGTAGTTCCCTTGTAAGAATCACCCGTTGTTATTTTAGATCTTCATTGTTTACAGCTACAATATCGTGGTGACTGAGTATCCAGGACCTCTTAAAACTGGTCTTGAACTTCTTAAAGAAGAACAACCTCATATGGTCGCTGTATTGATGGGAAGCAGAGCAAGTGATCCTCGTGGAAAGTACATGAAGTGGGTGTTTTGTTGTGGCATTGGTTTGCATATTTTCGCACTTTTTTCGTTAATGAAAAAGAATTCCTGCAGGTCTCCGGTCGAATGGACTGACGAGGACTGGCCCAGAGTGTTGCGAGTTTGTCCGATTTTGTCGTGGTCTTATGAAGACGTATGGAGAACCCTACGAGGTCTATGCATTCCGTATTGCACTCTCTACGACAAGGGATACACTTCGCTGGGAGGGCGTGGTACGACCACGAAAAATCCGCTGTTGAAAGTTGTTGGGAAGGACGGGGTGGAGAGGTGAGTGTCCTGCCTTGATTTGATCTTGCACAGTCTCGTTGTCATGAGGCTGACTGTGGTGATTCAGGTACATGCCGGCTTACACTCTGGTCAATGGAGATGCGGAAAGAAATGGCCGATCTTGTATATAGACAGCGTCGCGGACCTGAAGTTTCCTTGGTTGTCGAAAATGTGACGGCGTATAATAGCAGTAGCCTTCACGAATGGAATGGACTACATCGTTCGAAGTTCATCATTGGTTTTCATTTTCTTTCACTTCGTGTGAGATCGTGAGTGAACGTGATGCAGTTAGCTGAGTTTCGATGGTGCTAAATGTCATGTAACAAAGCTGAGGCTAGCTAGCTAGCTGATTACGTGGAAGTACCCGTGACATCGTTTGGGGTCACTCGTGACCACCATCTTGGGCTACTCCGTAGCAGGGGCTGGCGGAATCCAGTTAATTCTCCTCATCACCTTTTTCAGTGTCATTTATCTCAAAACTAGTCCATATGTCGTGATTAACACGTGCAAACGATTTCTGATTTTGGTTTGCGAGAATGTTGGATCTCTATGTATGGCGCTGATTGATGAGCCATCGGTGTGTGCTAGGGATGAGCGGAATTCCGTGTTTTGCGTGGCGAAAGCCGCAGTTTTGCGCGTTTCTGGTCTCCTGCGTTCCGCGTTCAAAACCCCTACAGAGTAGCGTAGAGCGCGGAAATACTATGTAGAAATGTTAGGTTTCAAAAACAAGCTCTTCGCCATCAGAGTTTTTACAGTCCTTAACGGAACGAGATTCCGATCCACAGTTGCATACAACCGCTGTAAAACCACATATCCCAGAGATAGATTTGGGAAGATTTGGGACGAAGATGAATGGTGTCGAGACCTCGTAGTTTCAATACAACTACCTCCGAGCTGTGTGCTGTTGCAACGGTTGTCTGTAGCTGCATACCGCACTACCTGCATACCATTACTTTCAGCGTTGGTATTTTTGCTATGTGAGATAGTGCTACTTGTTTTCTGTCTGGTACTTTTTCCACTTCAACAAAAACCTGGTGGTTCAAAAACCAGCAGACAAACCATGCTGGTATTCAGTGGAAATCTCCATTACCGAGCGTCTTTGAGTGCATCTACTAACTTTGAGGCAAACCAGCAAAGCTTCCAAGGTCGATAGGACATCTGGGCCTTCTGAGAGCTAGGCAATAGCGTTTGAGGAAATTTGACGGAGCGTGACCATTCTTTCATTTATTAACACGTGGAGAACCACGAAATCTGAAATATAGAAGCAAATTAAACGTGCATTAAACAAGGACAAATTAGATGCGAGGACAAGCTATGGTGGAGCAACATCTAATGAAAGGCCAAGGCTGTAATAAAACTCAAGCACTGTCTATCAGGTTCTAATCGATCAGCTTTTTATATTGCGCCATTGAAGTAGCTACTGGATTTTTTCGAATTTTTGCAAAATTCAGACCCAGCTTTGTGTGAAGAATCAGGCCCTCATATGACTTTTGGTATTGCGAAATGAGGTCTAGCCAATCCACCTATCGTTTGGAAAACAAGAATGGGTAGAACATGTCGAGGTGAATATCGTCCATCACTGGATGAGGGATCGCCGCGACGCTGCTTGGCGAGAAAAATTGCGCGCGGGAAAACGAAGGGAGAGTGGCTATTGATCGCGCAATTTTTCCCGCCAAGCAGCGTCGCGGCGATCCCTCATCCAGTGATGGACGATGGGTATTCTGTCACTGATTAATTTTCAAACCATATTGAGATAACATTTTCTTCTACGATATACTAGAATTGGAAGGTTGAATTCTGAAAATTTAGCTTCCTGGCAAAAGTAACGGTTTGGTAATGGTCAAAAAAAGTTTCGAAAATGTCTTGAAATATTTTTAAAAAATTATTTGGTGCTAAAAAAGCTAGGAAATGAAGTGAAATAACCAACAAATACGATTTGGTGGTCGATCATTTTAGAAGCTTCTCCGTTAAACTTATCAAAACGAAATCCTAGCTCAATTTTATCTGGTAGCACAAGATCGTGAACGCCGTCTGAAAAAAAGGGATTAACAGAGAAAACTTGCGGTTTTTCAAAATTTGCTCAAATTCTAGGAAACCATTCCAAACCATTTTTGGGGGTTGTATACAACTTTTTGCGCCCTTTTCAATGCAATTTAGAGCTAATTTCTACCTCCAGCCTGAACTTAGATTTCGAAAAACGGGTTGCGCGCGTGGCCGATTCAAAACCAAATCTGGTGCGCGCTTCGCGCTCACCACAATGATGTGTTTGGGACAGAAGGTGAAAGAGTGTTGTGTATCCATCCCCTGGTCATGATCCCTGGTGTAATAAATTCACGGTAAATTGTAGTAAATAGGAATAATACATGCTTCAGTGAAGAATGCGGGAGCGATGTGTCCACAGGTCACTAAATGTGATTTAGTTCGCGTCAGAAACGTTCCAACAAAAAGATAACAATATGAATGTGGTTTTCAACGGTTCCCGCATAATCAGAGTCATTTTTGAACCCACAAAGTACTTCCGAGTAGAATACCGCAACGGTTTGTTTTCGCTGTTTAGAAGTCTCCACCAAGATTATCGCTTTTAGAAGATATTGTTCACTTTCCTATTGTTCCCTTTGTTGGAAAGTTTCTGGCGCTAACCAAACCATTTATGTCAGGAAGACCTCTTTTCGATAGAATATTCATTAAGATTTCACAACTGATTCGACACTGAGTGTGCCGGCTTAGTCGTCGACAGCGAAATGGAAGTAGGAGGGCAGACATCCGACGAAGGAGGAGAGGCAGGAGTTCTAGGATGGGGCGACTCAGTCGTCGGCACAGAAATGGGAGGAGGGGGGGAGAGGCATCCGATGTAGGCAACAGCATTGATGAGAAGGGGATTCGGCACCCCACGGCGGACTCGGGAGGCCGCGAGGCCGACGTCTGAGGATCAAGCTGGATACTGACGTGGAAAGAGCACTGGAAAAGATTCTCCATTGAAATCGAGCTGAATGCAGATGGCGCAGTTACAAAAAATTGATGTCGTCGACCGGCTAAACAAACGACGCGACTCTATGCATGAAGGACAATCGGATCCTTCGGTGGCCAATGCTGAAAACCTTGTCAATTGTGGAGGCGACCTACCCGATGCACATCTTTCTCTGGCACCACTTTTCAGGAAACGATCATTTCGTGATTCCGCCTGTATAGTCAACAACGAAAGTTTATCGGAGTGAAGTCTTGAGCTTTTCAGGAGATCCCACGTGAAGGGGATCACGCGGCAGCAGCCACATTTCATCGAGTTCTACGGGACATTAATGAAGACCACTTTTCACGTCGAGATGTGGTGATTCTGAAAACACTTCCTCTCGCCCACAGCACTACCCGGAATGAAATATGGAACTGTACTGCAGAGATGACTGGCAAAAAGCAGGAAAATTGTGAAATTTGGTTCGCTTGCGTAACAGCTGCCACGCCCACTACAATGGAGTCTGTAGCGGTCTATCACTTGAGCGATGAAGCTATTCGCAAGTTTCCTGAAAAGACGTCAGCAAATGGGCTGCCCCGATCTGACTCTGTCATGAGTGCCTGTAGGGATGAGGGAGAGGTTTCTCGTCTGATAGTACAGTTGAACGGTCGAATCTCGAGGACGGTTAGGGAGACTAAGACGTTCGGAAAGTGGGCAAGAAAGCTGGTCGCGAATGCAGAGCACTCCAAGAGGATGAGTCGTTTCATGGCAACCTACTCGAAATCCCTTAATAAGCAGGGGAAGTCTAGGGACAAACAATTGGAAGAGCTCATTTCACTAAGAAATCGATCCTGTCGTTGCGAACAAGCGCTAATGAATCGCTATCCAGGAATGCTGTTTGTTATTCCCGCTTTGACATCAGATTCTTACCAGGTTCCTGTCACCATTCGTGAGGAAAGGATCAATGTTGATGTTCATGTGCTCGATCTTAACTTTCGTCCAGATCAAGTGAAGCTGCAGGAAGTTGTTGATTGGCTCGTTAAAGTTGGAGATCTGGCGTCTCGCCTACCTGAGGATATATATGCCAACAGACAGCATGCTGAAAATAAAAGTTTTTTCGATCAGAGAATCCGTCAGCTGCGGGCCTTTGGAGACAGTTTATCTTGTAAACATCAGTTCGAGTAGGCATCCACGGCGTCCCGCAGCACGTCTCGAGGAATCCCACTCCAGGCTCTCTTTAATGAAGATTTGAGTGCGCTGATACTGGTGTGTTCTGTAGCGCAAGTTTCTTCGCCTAAACGTTCCAGACGCAGTAGTCCATAACGTTCAGACCTGCAGCGTTTGCTGGCCATTCAGTCGCGGCGATGAAGTTCGGTAGTACTTTTGTGATTCTTTGCCGTGCAGGTTTGATAAACGGTGAAACCGGTTTATTAGTGGCCTGATCGTTTCGAACAAATCGTCGTTTTCGAAGGCCTGAAAGCGCTAAAAACTTTAGTGACCTGTGAGTTGCTCCATCAAGCGCTTCTCCATCTACGACAAGTTCAACAAGCCCCAAAAAACTTGAGTAAGCCACCGAAATCAGCACAGAAACCCACCCACGCCAGTTCCACCAACGACGAGCTCCGTATCGACCAGATAGACCGCAAGCCAGGAGACAAGTGAACCCGCCTGGTCATACACGGCTGATCGTGCTATAGCTGGCACAGCGGTATGAATGGTAGGAAGTCACTAGTAATGGAAATGCACTCATTTCTATTATTGAGTCTGGGGAGCGGGACATGATATAGAAGGCCTCCAGTGCTTTCCTCGCTCCAATATCCTCCTCACGACTTAGAATCGTGCATTTGATGTCAAAATCAACTCCACCATGCTCTTCTTGCCTGTGTTTTCCAAGTGAGTTAATGTATTCTTGCACCGCTTTCCTGCTAGGTGCTCCTTGACACGAATGTTCAGCATTCTTCCCGTTTCCCCTATGTAGATCTCGCAGCAGGACGTGCACTGAAGCTGGTAGATGACACCGCTCAATAAGCAATCGCCTTCTGCTCCTTTTGGACATACTGTGCAATTTTCCGTGTCGCAAGTGCGGTCGTAGAGCCGGTTGCGTACAAGTTGCCGCTTTATGTTGTCCAGAGGGATGTTTATGAGAGCTACATCATCTCTGAGGTCCGCACGCGCAATACATTGCCGTATAGCTGCACTCACTCTGTCGGAAAAGAACGGTAGCTGCAGAGGCACTTTGTTGTCGATTCGATTCGGGAGCCTCACTCTTCTGCCACGGTCCCGTCGCTGCGCAGTATATCCATTCAGACGAGTGATAGCACCAGCCAGTCTGCGCGACTCTTCTCGCTCTTCGTCTCCCGTACAGACTTGATTGGCAGTTCTGAACATACGCTTCACCAGAGAAGCCCTCACGACGCGCATGGCTTCCCGGCTCCTGAATACGCAAATAAGTGTGACTGCTGGTGCATACAGAGTGAAATGGTATCCTTGCAAGGAAACCATTTCAAGAACATCGTCATTCACGCAACATCTGCGCACCCTGGAGCCGTGAAATGCGCCGTGATTCTCTGGTGAAGCGTATGTTCAGAACTGCCAATCAAGTCTGTACGGGAGACGAAGAGCGAGAAGAGTCGCGCAGACTGGCTGGTGCTATCACTCGTCTGAATGGATATACTGCGCAGCGACGGGACCGTGGCAGAAGAGTGAGGCTCCCGAATCAAATCGACAACAAAGTGCCTCTGCAGCTACCGTTCTTTCCGACAGAGTGAGTGCAGCTATACGGCAATGTATTGCGCGTGCGGACCTCAGAGATGATGTAGCTCTCATAAACATCCCTCGGGACAACATAAAGCGGCAACTTGTACGCAACCGGCTCTACGACCGCACTTGCGACACGGAAAATTGCACAGTATGTCCAAAAGGAGCAGAAGGCGATTGCTTATTGAGCGGTGTCATCTACCAGCTTCAGTGCACGTCCTGCTGCGAGATCTACATAGGGGAAACGGGAAGAATGCTGAACATTCGTGTCAAGGAGCACCTAGCAGGAAAGCGGTGCAAGAATACATTAACTCCCCTTGGAAAACACAGGCAAGAAGAGCATGGTGGAGTTGATTTTGACATCAAATGCACGATTCTAAGTCGTGAGGAGGATATTGGAGCGAGGAAAGCACTGGAGGCCTTCTATATCATGTCCCGCTCCCCAGACTCAATAATAGAAATGAGTGCATTTCCATTACTAGTGACTTCCTACCATTCATACCGCTGTGCCAGCTATAGCACGATCAGCCGTGTATGACCAGGCGGGTTCTACTTGTCTCCTGGCTTGCGGTCTATCTGGTCGATACGGAGCTCGTCGTTGGTGGAACTGGCGTGGGTGGGTTTCTGTGCTGATTTCGGTGGCTTACTCAAGTTTTTTGGCTTGTTGAACTTGTCGTAGAGGGAGAAGCGCTTGATGGAGCAACTCACAGGTCACTAAAGTTTTTAGCGCTTTCAGGCCTTCGAAAACGACGATTTGTTCGAAACGTCAGGCCACTAATAAACCAGTTTCACCGTTTATCAAACCTGCACGGCAAACAATCACAAAAGTACGTTCAACTCATGCCCAGGTTTCAAGACAGCCAAACATGGAAGTTCGGTAGTCTTTCAAACACCAATGCTGGACCTTCTTAGACTTGTGAGCCGAAGCGCCATCTTGTTGGAACATCCATTGTCCTCCCTTATAATGTTCCATCGACCACAGGAACATGCTGCTCAAGAATGGCTTGCAGATAGGTGCCAGCATCTATTTTCTTCCATTTTTTCAACGAAAACGAGAGGCATCCGAACGGTGGCGGACACGCCAGCCAAAACCTTTGCGGACGAGGGTTCTACCCTGCGCGAAACGATTCTTTCCGCCTTGGTAGCTTCCTCACTTTCATGTGCAAGCACCCAAACGTTTTGACTCTTGTAGCTCTGTTCCACGGTAAACAGTTTTTCATCTACGAAAAGCGTTTTAAGTGCTGGTTTTTTTCGGCCCGCTGGAGTAGTGCCTCACATTTTATTACTCTCCCCTTCTTCTGTGCATCGCTCAGGTCATGTCTTTTTTGCAGCTTGTGGGGAAGCATATGGAGTTGCTGTTTGACCACCTTCCTCACGGTTCCTTCCGACACGTTCAAGGCTCGCCACTTTCCTCATACTCCTCGTGGTTTTGCTTTCGATGCGACTCCCCAGAATTTTTCTAAGACGACTTGTCGTTACAGTCACCGGCCGTCCTGGACGAATACGGGCATTAAGCGCGCCTCGATTGATGGCATCGTAGACGGTTTGGCGAGGGACATTGAGAAGACGAGCGATCTTCTAAGCTGGATATCCGGCACTTCTGAGTTGAAGGATTGCGTCTCTTTTTGGAATAGGAGCTGCCATACCACAAAGACGCTGATGTGGAGATTTCAAATTTTGCGCAGGTATTGAGAGAGGGTTAAGCCTAGCAAACTCACCACAAGCGGGTCAGGAAAATCAATACCTGGATCTTCACGGTTTTGAACACATTGTTTGAATTTGTTATGCTAGAACAGATTATCTTTTAATCATACACAATATCAACCTTTCTCTGCGGCTCATCGCGACCGCGGCGGGTCAGCTCAAGGCTTCTGCATAGTCGAGCGGCAAAAAGTCGCGCCGCCACGTTGGAGGATAGGGGCAGCTACGCAACTTCGTCCCTACCCGTTATTCCCCACCGTTGCGGCACGACTTTTGCCGCCGGACTATGCGTAGGCCCTTGAAGGGTGCCTAATTCCCGACAACTTCTCAATTCTATATCCTTATTATATACATTATCCTTTATATGAGTTAGCAACTTCGGCCTTTTGTCCGTTATCCGAACAGTTGCTTCAGCGAAACTTTGAGAGTAAATATCATGTGCAGTTACCACTCAGTTGTACATATTTATTTGTCGGTTATCAGTTTTTTTCGAAAATTGATAAAAAGTCACCATAGTCAATTTCTCAAGAAAAGATTTTATTTTCAGCAGAATAAATACTATTTAATAGGTACTTTTACATGAAGCTTAACTTGAACGTTTTGGGGGCGTATTTGGCTCGCTGTGGCAGAAAAAACCGTAGATGCAAGTTGACAAAGTTTGCAGAAAAGTCTAAGGCCGGAATCATACTTCCAGCGACGAGCGACGCGACGCAATGTTTACCGTTAGTATCGACCGAAAATCGATATGGCTGATATGCACTGTCGTCGTCGTCGGTCGCGGGGAGTATGATCCCGGCCTAATTGCGCTTAATTGGGAGTGTCCTGCGAATGCTTATATCTAGTTCTCAAAAGGCTCAAATGTCCTGTAAACTATAAACATTGGCACCGCTGGTGATTTGTTTGATAGTTATTAAGAGCGCAAAGTACCCAAGGTTACCACTTAGCTTCAGCACATATTTCGGAAAACAGCATTCTCTGCTAGAATTGCATAGAAGCTTGATAGAGAAAGTAATTGTCACATTCGAACGGTGTATCACAGTTGGCCAGAGGATCAGTCTCAAAGTTTTAGGCATTTCGCCACGTCTGGGACAGTAATGAATTTTTCTAGGGGTTAGGATTCTACTAGGAAGCGTTTGGAAGCCAATGTTATCTCGGCGCTGAGCAGCCGTCAGGTAAATGTCGCGATACGGTCAGAAGTAAGGATCTTTTTTCTTTGTTAGGAACAGATTTGTTAATTATACTGTCATTTGGGTGTGTTGTTTTTTCCTCTTTCTTGGGTTTTCTTCAATGGTGACTATACCTCTAGACTGATCTATCCTTTTTCCTCATTCTATTAAACTGGTTTGTTGGTGTGTCAGATCTGCAGCAAACCAGTTCATTCAATGCGTATTTTATATTATATTACTAGTTTTATGTTGATGAATGGAAGGGGCATTGAGAGTGAAGACTTGTCAAAAATAGTGCTCAATTGTAAATGTGATGTTATGAAACAGTGGTGATTGATTGATCGCTGTGATGTGTTATGATAATTGCACGTATAATAAAGTATTCTAATTTAGTTCCAAAATTAATGTCGATATTTAGGCCGATGTCATTGTCAGACGTTCTGGAAGGAATTTACAGGAAATGGGGCTGGGGAAAAACGGTGTACCGGTCGTGATTATTTAGTGCGTTTCAAAAGTATAGGCGGAACTCCTAGCATGCCAATATTTGGTCCGCTTCAAATTTGTCGTTGAAGTCATTATTACCAGTGGTTTCGTCATGCGCGAAAAACCTAGTGTGCCACGTTTTAGCTGTGGAAATAAAATCGCTCCAGCCGCGAAGCGGCTGGAGAGGTTTGATTTTGCCCGGGACTTGTGATCACTTAGAATTCTGTAAAGTAGTTAATAAAACCTGTTAAACAAATTCTCCAGAGATTTCCATCGGGATATAGGTGAGAGGGTCCAGGAGGCACATGCTGAGAAAATTTGAGCCAAATCGGTTCAAAACTAACAAAGTTAGATCGGCGATACCTTAGCAAAAATTTTGTTGTGCGTGTAACTCGTTGCTGCTTCCTGCTTCCCGCTTCGCGCTTCGTGCTTCGCTCCTAGTGCGTTGCGCACCCTTAGTAGTGGCCACTGGCAATGGTCGCAGGCGATCAGTTGGGCAGGCAGGTAAGTTGGTATGTGGACAGATAAGCAGGCTGGTGAGTAGGTAGACAATGAGTACTTACTGTTTAACATTAACTAATTAACCTTTTACTACTTATCATATCAAGTGATATTATCAGTTGGTAGGCCAAATCGCCAAAACACGTCGTAGGCTGTACTTTTCGATGGGAAGGGACAAGAGAAGTGACGAACAAGTTTGTTACCTACTGTTTAACATTAACAACTTCACCTTTTACTACTTATCATGTCATATGATCTTATCAGTTGATAGATCAAATCGCTAAAACACGTCGTAGGCTGTACTTTTCGATGGGAAGGGACCAGGGAAGTGACTATCAAGTTTGTTACTTACTGTTAAACATTAACTACTTCACCTACTACTGCTTATCATATCAAGTGATATTATCAGCTGGCAGATGAAATCGCTAAAACACTGTACTTTTCGATGGGAAGGGAAAAGGGAAGTGACTAACAAGTTTGTTACCTACTGTTTAACATTAACTACTTCACTTATTACTGCTTATCATATCATATGATCTTATCAGTTGATAGATCAAATCGCTAAAACACGTCGTAGGCTGTACTTTTCGATGGGAAGGGACCAGGGAAGTGACTATCAAGTTTTTTACTTACTGTTAAACATTAACTACTTCACCTACTACTGCTTATCATATCAAGTGATATTATCAGCTGGCAGATGAAATCGCTAAAACACGTACTTTTTCGTAGGGAAGGGACAGGGGAAGTGACTAACAAGTTTGTTACCTACTGTTTAACATTAACTACTTCACTTATTACTGCTTATCATATCATATGATCTTATCAGTTGATAGATCAAATCGCTAAAACACGTCGTAGGCTGTACTTTTCGATGGAAGGACCAGGAAGTGACTATCAAGTTTTTTACTTACTGTTAAACATTAACTACTTCACCTACTACTGCTTATCATATCAAGTGATATTATCAGCTGGCAGATGAAATCAAGCTAAAACACGTACTTCTTTCGTAGGAAGGGACAGGGGAAGTGACTAACAAGTTTGTTACTTACTGCTTAACATTAACTACTTCATTCTTTATCACAGCTTATCATATCAAGTGATATTATCAGCTGGCAGATGAAATCGCTAAAACACGTACTTTTCGTAGGGAAGGGACAGGGAAGTGACTAACAAGTTTGTTACTTACTGCTTAACATTAACTACTTCACTTATTACTGCTTATCATATCAAGTGATATTATCAGTTGGCAGATGAAATCGCTAAAACACGTACTTTTTCGTAGGGAAGGGACAGGAGAAGTTACTAACAAGTTTGTTACTCTCTGATGACGTCATCAAAGTGCATGGGGCATGTGACAACGTCATCAGAACGTCGTGCCAAGTACATAGGGCATCTGATGACGTCATCAAGACGTCGTGCCCTGGTCGCGCTAAGTGCATATAGGTATCTTATGACGTCATCAGGATGTCGTGTAAAGTACACACGGCATCTCATGACGTCATCAGGATGTCGAGGAAAGTGAGTCGCGCATTATTTGTAGCGTGCGCAACAAGTCAATCACTTACTGAATGTCATATCAATCCATGCCATTTGGAAAATATTGAAGATTTTTACAGATATTAGTTCGTAATATCAATAAAAATTGAACAATTCTATCAAAAAGGGCTCTTCCAAGCGAAAGAGGTTTGGTTGGCGCCAGAAACGTTCCAACAAAAAGGGAACAATAGGCAAGTAGGATGAGGAGAGTCTACAAAAATTGAACAATATTTTCTGGAGACTGATTTTCTTGGCCGAAACTCTTAACAGCGAAGACAAACCGTTGCGGTGTTTCACACGGAAGCACTCTGTGGTTCCAAATAGTCTCCGCTTATGCAAGTAACGATAAAATGTATAATTATGTGCACCTACTAGTTATCATTAGAAGAGAAAATGATTTCAACTTTACCTACACAGGCGGCTAGCTTCAGCTGCTACGAGAAGCGAACTCAAAGTGCAGCATGAAATAAGAGTATTTTTCTTATAATCTCTGTCAAGAATAGAAGTCCATTCTTGGAAACCATTGAACTCTTCCTCGTGAAGTGCCACAACGGTTTGTTTCCGCTATTAAGAAGTTTCGGCCGAGAAAATCAGTCTCAGAAAATATTGTTCAATTTTTGTAGACTCTCCTCATCCTACTTGCCTAATGTTCCCTTTTTGTTGGAACGTTTCTGACGCCAACCAAACCTCTTTCGCTTGGAAGAGCCCTTTTTGATAGATGATAAATTAGGTTTGGAATTGAACCCCCGAAATCGGCTGTTTCAAAAGCATCCTACTATATATATTTTGGTAAATTTGTGTGTGCGTGTGTGTGTTTATGTATGTGTGCGTTTCTCTGTGTGTTTGTTTGACCGTTTATTCGGCTTGACTTTCAAGACGGGCTACCTTACGGGTACGGGCTCAAGAGCGCGCAGAACGCCGTAGAAAGTGTGCAGGGACCCGAGTGAGAGTAGATAGCCGGACGCCGTAGAAAGTGTGCGGGACCCGAGTAAGAGTGCGCCGGACGCCGTAGAAAGTGTGCGGACCCGAGTGAGAGTGGCGCCGGACGCCGTAGAAAGTGTGCGGGACTCGAGTGAGAGTAGCCGGACGCCGTAGAAAGTGTGCGGGACCCGAGGAGAGTGCGCCGGACGCCGTAGAAAGTGTGCGGACCCGAGTGAGAGAGGCCGGACGCCGTAGAAAGTGTGCGGGACCCGAGGGAGAGCAGCGCCGGCCGCCGTAGAAAGTGCGTGCGGGACCCGAGTGAGAGTAGCGCCGGACGCCGTAGAAAGTGTGCGGGACCCGAGGAGAGAGTGCGCCGGACGCCGTAGAAAGTGTGCGGAACCCGAGTGAGAGTGCGCCGGCCGCCGTAGAAAGTGTGCGGGAACCAAGTGCGGAGAGCGCCGGTCGCCGTAGAAAGTGTGCGGGACCCAAGTGGGAGTGCTAGGGCGCCGCATAAAATGTGTGAGACCCGAGGGAGATCGCGCCGTAGGAAGTGTGTGAGACCCAAAAGGAAGCGTTGGACGACGCCGCAGAAAACGTGTGAGACTCAAGAGAGAGAGAGAGAGAGCGCATTACTTCAGAATCACTATGTGCGTCTAAAAGAGAGCGTACACCACTCCTTTCTTCAGGTCCCCTACCCTTCACCACTCAATTCAACTGCTTAGCTGTTTATATGCACTAACTTTTCTAAACCGCGATTATATACGATGAAAATAAGAGATAATCAAAATCTGCATCCATGAAACACATAAACATCATTCTACTTCATTTGGCAAAAAAGTAGCAGGAGGGTCGGTTGATCATGAAAACGTTTAGTAAATTCCAAACAGCGGTTGTCCTTATCATGACAAAATTGAGATAGTCAGAGGCCAGTTGAGGATCTTATAAAACGGAAGAACGGCCGGTTTGTCACGTTACAGATAAGGAAGTAAACGGGCGTAGCAAGGTTTGGAATGCTTTGTGATTTCCCATGGTTTAAGTGTTGCCGCCTAAACCAGCTTATGGGCCGGCGCAGGAAGAAAGAAAGCACCGAGTTATTTGCCTTATACCCAATATGCCGGCGAAGCCGGGCCCCAGCGGCAGAGGCCGGCGTCAGCCGGCCGACGCCGCTGGTGGACGTATATTTAGGAAGAGATGTAGGGTCCTCGCATACAATTCAGTCTGACGAATGGACGGAGCTGCGACGGTAGATCGCAACGCGCGATGGAAACCCCGTTGGCCGGTGGTGCCACCAACTCCGCACGGCCAGCTGTAATTATCGCGCCTAGTCAATTCACCAGGCTGAATTTGATAAGCAAACCACAAAACACCTTTAATTAAAAGTTTTCTGGCTTTAAGGCATCTACGCGCAAAAAGCCGTATCTCATTTTTTCATGTTTTTGCGCAGCTGATTCTCTGACATACAGAATAAGAGTCCCTGAGAGAACTGGCCGCAATCGTAACTCAGCGGCCCCGGCCGGAGCCGCAGAGGCACGATTGAGGTACGACTGCGGGGCGATTGCGGGCGGCCACTACCTTGCCGCAATAGCCCCGCAATCGTACCGCAATAGCGCTTTCGCCTCGGCTTTAGCGCTCCTGCTGAGCCTATAATTTTGTTTCCAAGCCATTTCTGCCATCACCAAGTCATTATTGGCCTCGTCTTTTTGATTCTTACACAATCTCTACCGAATAAAGTATCTACCCGTGGCCCATAGATTTAATTCACTTTCAGTAGCATTATCCACACACTGGACGCCAAAGAATCGGCTGCCTAAACCACGAATAAGTGCTATGTAGTTACGTTTCCACTATAGTTCACGAGAAAGCTCAGCTACATTGTATTACATGCAGCTATTTGTCCCTACATATCTCTTCTTCGATGAACTTGTTGCTATTTTGAAAGTCTACTTACTTTTGGTATGGAACGATTACACTCAATTTTTTGTCACAGTGGAATTAATAAAATTTTTATTACTTCCACAGAGTAATTCAGGTTTATCCGAATGAGACTGCTCGCCCACGCGACCGGCGGGCATGTTGACCTGCCGCGGCGAAGGTTTTTTTGGATTCGTGAATAGATTACCACGAATATCAGACAGATTGGGAACAATATTCCACTTAGCTGTATCTCAGTCGTCGGTCAGCTCATCTGAAAAATGCCTTCGTGAGGCCTAATGCATACATATCGCAACGAGCGACGCGACATAATGCTTGTCATCTATATCGATCGAAAATCGGTATTGCTGATATGCACTGTTGCGATCGCGCAACACGAGAGTAACGTCGGCATGAATCGTGAAGAAACTTTGTTCTCTCATTGAAGGTTGGCGCAAAACTCTGTGCATCTATGTTATAGCACATGGTACTGAGTTTGCGCCAACCTTCAACAGTGAACGCGGAGTCTCTTCCGGATCCATGCCGACATTATGCACTAGGGTTTGACGTGTGCTCCTTTGCGCAGGCTGACCGCGTGGGTGGAGAGTCTCATTCGGTGGTAAGAGACCAGAGAGTGAATAGACTTGGTATCATCCTAGTGGAGTGAATATTCAACTTAAAGGCGAGGTCCGGTCAAATTTTGACGCTACCGAAATTTGGGTTAAATAGATTGGGCTGGCCTAGCTGAACATCGTCTGAACGTTTGACGAACTCTGAGTCCTTAGTTCTGGAGAAAACAGCCTCAAATTCAGGGATTACGGTATTCGCAGCATGATAATCATGGCTGGAATGACCGATAATTACGCAGCACTTTTGAAGAATGCGTGGACAACCGCTGAAATATGGACGATGGCCACACTTTTCTGACTTTTCTGGATCATCGACTCACGGAAGTGGCTGGAATAACTTGAAGAAGACCGGTTTTACGCAGTTTTCGCATGATTCTTGGGACTACCTGTACCAAGAGCCCCGATTTAGCGGGAAATCTCAAAATCGAAATTTTGCCCGGACACTGCCTTTAATGAAGGGAACTTAGGGGAGTAGATACCGAAGAAGAGTAAACCTTTTGCTTGCAACACCTAATTAATATACCGGATTTTCTCTTCTAGAGGTACATGCACTTCTAATCCTCAGGCCTCTATTTTAGATATACTTCAGTTAGAGGTGTACTTCAAATAGGGGGTGTGCTTCTAATTCCCAGAGAGCCGTCTTTTTGGTGTGCCTTTATGACAGGTGTATCTCTAATATAAGGTGTACTTCTAGCATTTCGACAAACAGACCCCAGATTCGTTTTCAGCACCCTAGAATACCCTTACATACATGTTTTAAGCAAATCCGATTACTTTTTCGAAACATCCCAAATAACTCCTGATGATACCCTTACCTCATAACTCAAGGGGGTCAGCGTATCTGCGCGTGGGGAAAGCCACCCTCACTGCCAGGTCCACGATGTCATTTAAACGGGGAATGGCTAAAACTTTACTGGAGTCTTAGATATGTTTGTAATTCGTATTGTTTTCTAAATTTTTGCGACTTTTTCTAGCGTCTGTCTTATACGACGTACTCAATAAAAGAATGAATGAACTTCTTGGAACCAGCAGCTTGGGGCGTGGCACTGCAAAGTTTTAGTATAGATGCACAAGAGATAGGGTGGTGGCCATCGTGTATCAACACCCCCGAGGAGGCGGGAGAAACGGGGGAGGTTCCTGATTGGACGCAGTCCCGTGTGGCCCCGTGTCGCGTCCAGTCAGGAACCCCGCACCTCCCCGTTTCTCCCACCTCCTCAGGGGTGTTGATACGCGATGGCCACCACCCCAAGAGATACTGGCAATACGTTTCGTTTCCGCAGATCCGACCTACGCTTTGTAAACTCCGCTTGTGAGATGGTCTTTCGTTTTTCAAAATCAGATTTAAAGGCAGTGCTCACGATGAGAAAATTACCCGTTTCCCGCAGGAAAGTCGGCTTTGGGTCCTCCTGAGAATAGTAGGGATGGAAGTAACTCGAAAAACGGCTAGGAATCGTGTGAATATCTCGTGAACCAGTCGACCCATTAGATCACCCCACCCAAGCCATATGGCAGGCAGTTGTCCATAGTTTCTAGTACCAAAGGAACTGTTGCCGAATTTTTGAATACTCTTTATTCCGGGAAATAGTAAGATCCAAACATGAGCGTTCAACTTTCTTAATTTTTCAAGAGTTTCTGGTAAACGAGACAGAAAGCAAAGTCACTTACCTGACAATTTTAAAGCTCAAAACAATTCGCGACGTTTGGTCTGACGTTTTGTCTGCATTGCGCAAAACGCACCAACAGGCGTAAATAAATAATAAATGTTTTTTTAAAGAACTGTTTTATTCGGCTTTCAAAAGTTCTATAGAGACGTTTCCCAATTATCCTCTACATCGAGAACTCGCCCACTGAAAAACATAGAAAACTAGAATATGGCTTTCTATCGTGGGCACAGCCTTTAAAAAGTTTTCAAAAAATCCGCTTATCTATCCCTGGAAACACACGCGAGAGAACTATGGGACCTCGGCTTGGCACAGAATATGCATATTATAGAATTCAGGTTCATGAATTCAGGTAAGTGTGGTCGAATGTGCCCAAAAAACTTCCTAAGCTGAAAGAATGATTCTAAACTTTCACGCAAAAAAATCATTCAAAACTTTGCCAACATATATGCTTGTAAGACTGAGGAGGATGAATGTGTCAGTGTACCGCTAAGAGGGGAAATGAATTTTGAGAAAAGCTAGAGACACGCTTTCGTTCCAACAGAACGAGTGAATGAGAAGTGTGGCAAGCCGGGTTGAGTGGATCGATAAGTGGCATGGCTGGTTTCAGCGGCACTGTGATTTTGCCGCAGTAGGACCGCAATCATTGAGGCGCTGTTGCGGTATTTGACACAAGTGCGAGCCCACTGCATCGTCATTGCGGTACGACTGCGGAACTGTGGGTACTGCGGCACGGTTGCGGTACTACAGCGGCCAGTTCTTCCATAGGTGGTAAAGCTCCACAAAACTATCAATTTCCGCAAAAAAAACTTGTTTTAACACTTAAGAGACCGCGTGTCCACACTGCGCACCCGCGGCTGTTTTGCCCCTCGGACCGCGTGTCCACACTGCGCACCCACGCCATAAAACTTTTGATATTTTTTATATTTCTATGGCGTAGAGTCTTTCTTAATAACGGATAGGTTCTTTATAGTGCTACCTATTTACACTCACAGTGGTCAAGCATTTTGAGTACTCCTAGTAATTTTACAAGCATCTCCGGAAATGGCACTTTTCGATTTTTCGAGCTTCTTTGGCTGTGAAGAAATTGTTCCAAACTTGGCTAAGAAGGGTTAGCAATGATGCTTATCACGGAAGTGATGTTCTATAGTTGATTGTCGAAATATTAGTGCCACCTATGCACACACTTGAGATAACTGTAGTAGGTCACCGTTTCGAATTTTGCTGTCCTGATCCCGAGGGTTATTCGAGTTGTGCACAAGGTTCTGGTGTTCACTTTTCAATTTCTAATGAAATTTCCTTCGACTGCGGTATATAGGCAATCGGTCAACATTTTTTAAAATTTCGCTAAATTTCGATTGGAGGGTAACTGGGGAAAGGGGGGTGAAAACCTGGCAATAGTTCAGTGCTCAAGATTTTATTGAAATTTAACTACGGGGTATATTTGGAGGCGCTGGACAATGAAGTGGTGTCTCTTTCACGATTTTCAGAAGCTTCGCTGGCGTCTGCCGTTCGTACTCCGTTTTTTAAACGTTTCAGGTTTTGCTGCGACTTCGCTCACGTGGCCATTGGGGAGGAGGGGGTGCTGATCATGAATCTGATTCCCTTTTCGAGATTTCTGATGAAATTTCTGTCGGTCGCATCAGACAACTTGGTACATCAAAGTATTTGAGTCCGCCGAAAGTTCTACATCCGGTTCATTGGAGCATTACAAAGTAGTTCGTTCATTTTTCAAATTTTCAACACCCTGGATCGGCCTAGCACGGCTCAATCCTAACCATTAGCTGTAACCTGAAAAAAAATCTAGAAGTTGACAAACAAACGCTTGTTTCGTTACCAGCCTTGTGCATGTAAAACTTCCAAAAGAAAAAAAGCAGGTCCGCCAAAAGCGGTGGATCATTGCTTCACCATGACCTTATTCCAGCTCTCTGTAGAGCGACATACTCTCAGGTGGAGTGGAAACGGAATGCTGGTAGTCTAAGTAAGAGAGCCTTCTCCGATCAAAATGGTTCCCAGCGGACCGCATGTCCACACATGTCACCCTCGGAAACGATTAGCCGTGGAGCGCACCGGTCGGCCGTTGAAATTCGCTGTGGAGCAGGCGGTCTCTTAAGTGTTAAAACGCCTCGAATTATTCAATTCCCACCTTTCCGTCAATTTCGGTGTGTCTGGTGCAATACGTTGGAAGTTTTTTTTTCACAAACGTCGGATGTGTTTTTGCTTTAACCTTATCAAGTAGCTGAATTTCTCTTGCCTTTCGTTCACTGGAAATTATTTTGAAAAAAAAGGTAACCATTGGGCAAGTTTGGATGTGAGAATTTCCCGAATAAAAAATTTCAGATGCTGAATCATCCGCGCCTATGATGGCGCATCTGTTCCTTGTGCTAGATGGTTGGTAAAAACTGGTGGCGGATCGTCATTTTGAACCACTCCAACTTCAGAGCCATATGCTTTTGACGCGAAAAACTTCACCGAGGTGGTCCACCGGGCTCATCCGTGAAATTGAGCCTGAAAAATGGAAATCGGTTCGCAGAGCGAACGATGCCTTTAAGTTTTGAGTGAGGACGGATAGATGTACACAACTCGCAGTTCAAATGTCTCAAGGTCTCTGCCTTCGCCGTTTTTTGGGATGACAGACCCCTTTTCAGGACTTTCCTGACTTCCAAGGGAGTAATATGAAATCCGGAATACAGAAGGAGCCAATCACTCGGAAAGATCGTATTCTTGGTCGACTGGTTTCCACCTCGACGCCGACGACCAGCGACGTTCAGGCTGATTTTTCCGATGTTTGACACGAGGAACACGTTCTGGGGATGGTCTATTGGCAGAAAATGTAGTTTTTTGTCGAATTTGACTTGCAGATAACCCTACCGACCTTCGAAAAGATGCTCAAGTTCTGTATGCATCAAGGATCAAGGTGACGGATACGATTCGAACCAGCGATATTTCCTCGGATCAACCTGGAGAACTTTAAGGACAGTGTTCACGACGATTTTCGTCCCCGCGTTTTTCACATAAAACAATGCGTTGGCTTCCAAGTGTTACCAAAACTACAAAAAAAACGGCGAGAAACGCACTAAAACGTCGTATTTCAGCGACATTCTTCCATGACATGAACTAGTTGTCCGGTTGGATGAACACTGTGCCGATTCCGCAGGAATAGGCACCTCGCAGGACAGGAAGGAGTAGAAGTTGGCGAGGAGAGGGGAGATTCCGCGCCCCGTTCGAAAGATCGGGCGCAGGCGGTTGCGAGGCGGCAGGAAAAATCATCAGCGCCGCTGCCGACGCAACCGCCGATCTTCAGGCAAGGAATCTCCCGCCAACCCGCGCCCATTGTCGTGTCGAATTCAGGTGTATTCCTTATTCAGTCTGCTGCGCCTGGCCCACGAGGGGCCTATTCCTCTGGTTTCCGGGTCGACAATGATTCAAATTTTTGTAGGTTCATGAATTGATTGCCTCAGTGCCCATCTCTTGCCATTGCCACCTGCCAGTTCCTCAGCACAGCCCGGTCGCCATTCATTCACTTGATGCCTGGGTCAACAAGAACCCTTTGTAGCTAGTAGGCTCTGCATTTTTCATTCACGTTGCACACCTGTGCCTTGCTCATTGGCTGTGAAGCCCATCAATCATGATCCTAATTTTGGCAGGGCGTTATTTCATGCATACCGGTCGACAATGACCCTCCTGCTTCGATTAGTGCCTACCGGCCAACAATGATCGTATTGTGTTTAGTGAAAGATCTCAGTGGTGCAGGGTAACTTGTTGTCGTTAGGATGGCCCTATGCATTCTGCTCAGATTACAATTATCAATATGCGGAGTCATTTCCCATTCGGGTTGGTCGCTGATATCTCAATGATTATGGGTCACCATAAATTCTAATCGATCATATTTGCAATACTGCCTATGTTGATAATCTTTTATCGTTGTTCTCGTTATGATAACCGTGTTTTGTTGTTATTTGTTGATAATGAAATTTAATTACCCAAGTTTGAGGTGTGACGAAAGACGGTTCTACCGTCGAATAGTGGTGCGTGTGGACGTGTGGTCCATGTTTTTGGTGAAAGAAAGGGGGGCTTTCCAGGCAAGAAAGAAGACCCGCGTGGCAGCGATTAGCCTAGAGGCATAACAAACTCGAGGTAAGATCCCCCCCGCCTCTGTTCTGACATTCAAAACAAACATGTTCGTGGTGGTTGTCATCGGTGAAAATAGGGTAAATCGAGAATAGAAGAATATTTTATGCAAAGCAGGATTAGTTGGGCCCCAAGGAAAGGACGGAGCATTAGAGAGTAGAGAATTGCAAGGGACGGGTTAACAAAAATTCCATTGCCACAACAAACACTTTCTGTGATACCTAAGAGGTGGGGTGATGCTTGAGGATTTCGAGTACTTTTAGTGCGTTTTCTTCAATTTCTACGTGATTTTGGTTCTAGCCGGGGGCCACTTAATCAATATAGCGAATGATCTCTAAATTGAAGATTATCGTGAACACTGCCTTTGAAAAATGAGGGAAGACCGTATTGGAGTTTATTTGAGGACTAAATTACCATAAAAATTCTGAAAAAAATCTTTTTTTTTTCTGTTGGCTCCGTGTGGGCACCCCTCCCCCCCTCGATGACCTCTCGGCAACCTTAAATATGCACCCCACTAAGGCGATATTCATACTGCTCAACGCCAGCGCCGCGTTAGGCCATTGGTATACTTCAGCGACAGCCGCTCGCCGGCGACGGGCCGTCGCTACGGCGACGGAGTATACCAGGGTTACGTCCCTGAAAACTATAACACCCCTCAGCGACCTGTTTAGGCGACGGGCGCACGCAAACTGATCCCGCGGCCGACCCTGCCATAACGCGGGTGCTGGTATCGACACGATGAGTGTTAGTTGTCGAAACCTGTCGCTGCAGCGACAGGGAGGTATATCAATGGTTTTAGAGTATGAATGCTTTCTAATCGCTGTCGCGCCTGCGTAGACTATGAATACTCCAGCAGCGACGCCATGGCGGAGCGGAAAAAGTGGGCCTTATCTTTTCCAAACCAGCAAACTCTGTGGACGCGCTCACCACCACGATAGCAGAGAATAGTAATGGAATTGATTATCATAGAACGGAACTGATGATGGAATAATGACGAAAATGATGAAAAAGTCAGTAAGGCTGTTGCCACCATGGCGGGGCAGGCGTCGCGCGAATGCCGCGCAGGCAGTGTGGGGCGTAATAGCGGCGAAGACGCAATGACTCATCGCCTTTAGCACAGACCTCTACTTTAGAGTTGTTTGTTGCTGGATATGGTGTGATCAACATAAATGTGCCTACTAATATTGCATGAATTGGTAGCTGATTACAAGGAAATAACTTTTAAGAGCGATGAATTGTTGACCTGGGTCCATAGCAAAATCCAATGGCAGAACAGGAAAGAGCGGGAAATGATGCCATGACAATGTGAATTGAAGGCAGGGTTCGCGATAATTGATTCCTAAGCTCTCTTTATGAGAATGTGGATTTGGTTAACGCAAAAGTGGAAAAAAGGGAAAGTGTGCGGGAAAACACAAACGCAAGGTAGAACTGCTAATCATAGGTGTCCGAACGCTCACCAATTAACGAGATTTATATGGGTGTTTGTTTAGCGTCTTTTATTCTGCTCTTTAAGGCGAGGTTCGCGATAAAACGGTGTTTGGGCTGTCCTCATGAGAATATAGATCTGGTGATCACAAAAATGAAAATAAGTGAAATATTCTTGAGAAAACGCTCAAGAACAAGTTATTGCTTGGTGTCCGCCCGCCCCCAGTTATCGGGGTTTGCATAAATCCGTGTTTTGTCTCTTTTATTTTGCTTCTTAAGTAATTTCTAAGCATTTCTAGAGACGGTGGTTTGTATCTTATCTCTAGGTAGCCGCGTTGGAATTCTTATCACGCCATCTTGGAAGCGAAGCGGTGGTTCCAGGATTTCCACCATTGTGTTTTCTCAAAAACAGCCTCTCGACTTCTATGATAACGCTAGCAGCGGCGCGGCTACCTCTCAATCAGTGATTGACGATACTTACTGCTTTAAGAGCGAAATAAAAGACTGATAAGCAAGCATTCACGAAAATCCACTTAGTTGGGGAGGGGCGTGCGGACACCTGTAATCAGCAGTTCTACCTTGTTTTTCTGCATTTTCCCCGCAAATTATCACCCTTTTCACTTGTTTTCACTTTTGAGATGGCCAGTAGAAATAAGTTTAAAAAAAAGAAAAGTTTGCGGGAAAACGCACGAAATTAAGGTAGAAAAATTGCAGCCACCTATCTGCATGCCCCCCCCCCCCTCGTTAACGAGATGGCGGCATCACCGGCCAACGTTGTTTCGATCGCGCTCTGCGATCTACCGTCGCAGTCCCTTCCATTCACCAGACTAAGTTTATTACGTGAACTCTACTACATTGTTTTTTCAACTCTGTCCAGAATGAAGAGTGATGTTCCTGTGGGCATTAAAGGCAAAGGTCGTGATGAAAAAAGTTCTAGAAAAAAACTATAAAAATAAGATCGGTCCGCAAACGGCTCGAAGACCGAGAAGGTTACGGGGCGAAAAACAGGCTAGAATAAGAGTTATTACCCCAGTAAGCCGTATGTTTACCGAATCCTTTCACCAATACGCGAGCGAGGGGCGTGGCCCCAGAACAGAGTGTGTGGGCCCGTCGACCCAACAGCCAGTCGGCTCTCCCGCAGGCTCTCTGGGGTCCATTTCGCATAAAAGATGGGTCGAGCCTTTCCCCCTTCTTGACAAGGACTAGGTTCCCTGGGCTTCCCATTTCCCTTGCTTTTTGAATACCATTTCCTCTGATATTCCCTTTTTCTTAAATGTAATTGCAATATTTCATGTTTACTAATAATGCTACCATAGATCTATTAACGAGAAGTGTTCGGGTTGTGTAGTAAAAGGTTATGTAATATATCAAACTGATACTGCCTATGTAAATCATCGCTTGTAAGCAGTAGGAGGTTCTGAGTTGTGTATTACCAGGTCTCGAGAATGACGTCACTCGCCACCTGGATCTTCTAAATAAAATGATAGAGGATGGTAAACACCCTGGATGGGAAGTCATCGTAGGCGGTGGTTGCTAAGGGGACGCCTTTAGCATCTGTCCGTTACATCAAGCCAGCTGATGTTCTTTCTTGATACTGGAGATCATCGATGCCGATGATGTGGAGTGGGCTCGTCCACCATCGAAATACTTTAAAGTTCAGGCTTAAAGGCAGTGTTTCCGATAATTATTGCACTCGAGTTCGGCCCAAAAATGGGATTGTTTGGTCGTGAGGTAACCAATAGTGAAGAAACGGGGAAGAAAAACGTCCAGAATAAGTCAAAATAGCGGTTTCTAAATTAAGGGCGCGGACAAGAATCATGGGCCCAGCTGATTTTGGCAAGCGCGCGCTAATCGCGGAATCTGCGCGAATCGATAATGCTAACTGCGGCAGAGTTGCTTGGCAATTAGCCATCGAAATGTGTGCGGCGCCACAAGCTCGTCCGATTGTGGGGCGGACCGGGATAGGTAGGCGCACCGGGAGAGCTTTCAAAGCCGTTTGTATTTATTTTTGGCCAGTTTTCGTTGCTTTCTTCGACCCTATCCTCTACAGCACCTGCCAGCTTCGAGAACGAGATTTATCGTGAACACTGCCTTTAAGTTTTGGCCCAAAACGGGGGCTTTTCGCGAATTTTCTTCGTTTTCTACCACTCTGAATCCAGAAAAGGGTTAAGAGAGGAAAAGAAAAGCATATTTTCATCGCGACCCCTGCCTTTAATTAGACTTCATTCTGCTATTAGGAGCACAGGATAGCCTCTTGCCCTAATACCTCATTCTAATGTTCTTTAATATTTTTTCACTTCGCTCGGCTCATACTTTCTTTTTCTTTCTTCTTTCTCATCGACGGTTCTGTTCTTCACTGAGGAGCCCCGACAGAGCTGTTTGATAAAGTTCGTGTGAAGCCAGGATCAAAACGAACTTTTTTAACTTCTCATTCATAACTTTTTTTTTCTGATTTGCTTACTATGAGTATTCTAAACGTAGGGTTTTATTGTTCATACGTCACAAGCTTCCTCAGTTAGCCCAACGAAGCATGTTTGACGAATGAGGATTTTAAGGGTAAGTGATGACAACATTACGGTTGTAGCGTGAAAAGGTCATTACGGTCATTGAACTCATCTTTATGGATGCAACTGGTCGACTCGTCATCTTGTCGAAAAAGTGCTGAATCCCTCTACTGAATTTTAATGGGTGTGGTCACCCCTCTGGTCTCGGTGACGGCATTCGAGCTCCTTGTCGGTGCTGGTTGACCGCTCCTTGTCCCAAAGGGACCTAACAGAGGAATAATTCGAACAATGATTATCATGACTTCCGTGTGCTGCCATCTCTTCTGAATTATGATATATTTGCATCAACTGAATCCTCTATCCAGGCCTCAAATCAATGTAAAGACAATTTGGTGGATCTCTTTGAAGTGGGGAGACTCACCTCCTCTTGTCTCTGTCAAGCCGTGAGAAATACAAGTGTGACCGGTAGCGCACATTGATTTCGTTCTTTCGAAAACTAGTTACTTCATTAATCTTCAAAATCGAATCATCCATGGACGATTTTATTACTTCTGTGATATCTTTTTTGATGTTCATCGCTTGTTGCGAAGCTAGCCACATTCCTATTCTAAATCCCACTTATTCATTGTACAGGATTGCTTTCACATTAACTGTTTCTACAATGAATTCTATCAATGAACCTTCTCAGTTGTGAAGTTTCATGATTGAGTGCACTGCTCCTCTGTCATTCAGAAGCCAAGGTTTCCGATCAATATAGACGTTGTTCGCAATTGTATATGGATAAAAGCTCCTCTTTCGTCTGATTTGTGAGATGAGTAACAGAATCCGATTACTGAGCTGGCCAAGACGGTGTAAAACTGTAGTTTAGGGTACAACGACTTTGAACTGTTGTCTGGCGAAACCAGTCCTTTCTCTAGTTTGTGTGCAAAATTTGTTCTCAACGTGGGCAAAGTTGTCTAGAGACACTATGGCTCGCAATTTGTAGGAAACCTCTTTGCCCCAAAGCGTGTGAATGATACATATTTGTTTTACCATGGCTCACGTTCTCGACCGCGCTAAGCTTATTTGCTAGTTATTTGTCTTCAGGAACAGAAGATTGATAGCAATTCGTGTCGCAGAAAAGGAAGAGGTCGCCTTTGGAGAAAATGCACCCTCTCCGGTAGAACTTGACTGTTTTTCTTTAGCCACACAACTAAAAGAATTTTGAAACAATCACGTTCTCCGTGCAGAAGCGGTCACGCGTTCTCTATCCAGACTAAAAAGTGCAGCTAATGTCGCCTTAGACTAAAGATTTCAATTAGGCTCAGGCTAACGATTTCACTTAGGCTTAGGCTGATAATTTCACTCAGGCTTAGACTAATACTTTCACATATACTTAGCTTAGACTAATGATCTCACTTAGTCTTGAGCTAGCGATTTCACATAGGTTCAGGTTGACCATTTTATCTTGGCTTTGGCTTAGCGTAATGATTTGAAGGCTGAAGATTTTACTCCGGCTTAGGCTCAAGTAAAATCATCAGTGTAGGCCTTAGTGAGACCATTAGCTTAAAGGCACAGTACACCCTCAGATATGAATTTTGAGATTTTCATGTAATTGTGTAGAAGACCCCTCCTGTATAACACGTGCCAAATGCGAGGTGTCAATTCCTCCAAATAAGCGAGATATAAGCGACCACCACAGGCCCGACCTTCTTCGCTCACCACCACAGGCCACACCCCCTACCAGACTTCCGAACTCGATAGCGGCTAAATGGATGGATGAAATTCGACCGTGTCGCATTTTTCAGTCCATTGCCGGACTGTCTCCTTATCCTGGCGCGCTCTCGCGCAACGATTAAAGAGAAATACAGGCCCGAGAGAACTCGTCCACCCAATTTTCACCCTCAAAATATAGACATCTTCGAGGAGTCATAACTCTGTTCATGAGGGGTTCTCGACGATTCTAGAGACACCACTGTGATCAGCATGTGACTCTCTCCAAGATAAGCATGAAATCTTAAAATTAATTTTCTGGGTGTCCTGTGCCTTTAAGTTTTAGTGAAATTGTTAGCCTGAGCGTAATTGAAATCTTTAGTCTAAGGCGACATTAGCTGCACTTTTTAACCTGAATAGAGAATGCGTGACCGCTTCTGCACGGAGAACTTGATTGTTCAGGAAGTCTTCCGGTTGTGTGCCTCAAGAAAAACGAACAAGTTCTGTCAGGGAGCCTGTATGTTCAGCGAAGGCTGCCGCTTCCTTTTCTGCAACACCAAATACTTTTCCTATAGATGAGTAAGCCGTAAATAAGCTTGCAGCGGTAAACAAATATCTGCCATCCACTTGCTTGGGAGGGGGTTACCCGAAAATTGAGAAGCTCAGTTCCTGTAGACAACTTTACCAACGCACTAGCATCTCCGCGCAGAGCTGAGCGGGAGAAATTCAAAACAAATTCTGCACTCAAACTAGGAAAAGGATTGGTTTTGGCAGATGGTTTCTTAAAGTCGTTGTACCCTGAACTCCAGTTTTACACCGTAATCACGTTTTGGCCAGCTCAGTAGCCAGATGCTGTTGGTCATCTCACGAATCAGACGGAGGAATAGCTTTCAGCGCTGTAGTAGTAGTGTTGACATTTTCACTTGTCCTTACAAAATACATTTGCCGAGCATAGTTCGATGTGCTCCCTATAGAAGCTTATGGCTTATTCTTACATATGGCACTGGACGCGGTTGTTGTGAAGTTCGGGATTCAATCTCTATCGCCTCACCATCAAGTGTTACTCCATTAGTGGTAATCGGACGTCCAGCAAATTATCATCAGAAGAGAGGGGAGGGGGCGGTTCGGTTTGGGAGTGAAACCATTCACCAAGTACTTCGGATTGCTGATCAGAGACCATCTTGACATTGGCGTCTGCATCCGTCATTTGGATTAACGTGAGCAAGGTTTTTCAACTGTCAATTTCACCAAAAAAGTCGCATATGAATGAGTGACCTACTGAGGACTGCTACAATATGAGTAACACCGAAGGCAAATCATTTGCCCAAACTTAACAAGGGAGGGTCACTTGCAGAAAGTGGCCATTCCGTGCAACTTGGAACTTTTCTGGATCAGTTTTGACGAAACATTCGAATTTGACTCTTATACTATCGTTCTCGGAGCCAAGTTCCGGTCGGCAATTGCGAACTACGGGCTGTTGCATCATGCGACACGTGCTAATCGTGCTGAGAGAGAGGTGGATCGTGCCGGGACCAAGTGGTCCCAGCATGATTATCACGCGTCGCATGATGAAACAGCCGTAGTCCGCAAATGCGGCCCGAAATTTGGCCCTGAGGACGACAGTACCAGCGCGCTCCGTTTTTCTGAACGGAGTTATAGGTGCTCACTGGTGGGCTTTAATATGTAATTGTCAACTAGCCCATACCTCAGCCTTTTTTAAAACTAGAAATGGACCCTCTAACAGTGCTTAGCATCCCGAATGACCCTCCAGACAAAGTTCTGGCAAGAATAATTCCGATTTCCGGCGCCCCGAAAATCCACAAGTGACCACAAGAGATCCACGCCTTCTATAGGAACTCTAGAGGTCAAGGAGTGTTTCCCGCTCAAACATTATGAAGCTGGGTTATTCAGGACGCTGAACACAAATATGATGTCCTTTTTCAACCTTTGGGTTATGTTGTTGGGTTACGGTGCGGCAATATCATTTACCCACTGCAACCTGTCGCTTGTAATTCGTATCACACGCGTAAAAGAACATATCGCTGGTTTTGTAGAAATCCAACCGAGCCACACCTCCGCGAGCCCACCGGAGACTATGCAATGAGAACATTGAACTGGAGGTGACCTTCAGGATTCTTGCACGGGAGTCACAACCTCATTACGCAAAACTTTGGAGGCGTTCTGGATACCCTCTAAAAATCCTAAAATAAAAAGAAAAGATGAGTGTCTAGCCATAACAGCTGAGCCTGCCCCGTTCCTTGACCTCTGTAAACTGTGGTCTCAACGTCATGTCCAGAACGCGCGCCATCTGACCATCTATTGCATCTGCAGCTTAGGATGCTCTTTACTACTCGCGCAGATAAGGTGAGCAATGCGTGATCATTTATTGAATTGTTGGGAGATATCCCGTAGTTTTTCGTCCTTTTTCTCTTTCACGTGAAAGGGTGTTTGGGAGGGTAGTCAGGGAGGTGTTCGTGACTTCCCAGGTTCCGACGAAGGCGATTTTCCCAAACGTCAACCGAATAAAGTAAATAGCATCTTGGTCCTGGCTCGGCTAACAACTAACAACTTCTAACTCCGTTCGCAGAAACGGAGCGCAAGTAGAGTGGTCACAATCAAATTTTTGTCAAAATTTGATTTCAAGAAGTGGCATTTCGTTCAGAATAGCCACGTTTTCCACGTGACCTTGCCTTGTAAGTTAAATCATCAGCCCAAGCCTATGTCTAACAAGGGACGACCCCCCGGGGGAAGAGACGTCTTGAAAAAAGTTCTTCTGAGAGATGTGGGGATGGATAGAGTAACAATAATCTATGTTCGGTTTTTCCTAAGGGCCATCCGTTAGAGCGAAAAATTGGAAAAACATGAAAAATTAGCGGACGCATTCTCTTCAACCGTCACACCATGGCTGTGCTTTCGGTTTTTCAGAAGAGAAAACTGTCTGGCTACAATATCTAACACCCATCTACCTCACCTCAATATGCTTTATTTGGATCAATAAAAAGAGAAAAAATTTTCGACCTTTTTCGCCATATACTCGCTCACTTAATCTCGAACCCCAGATAATCGAAAAAAAAATTCTGCGTGATCGAGCCAAGTTTAGTAGTTTTCGATGAAGGGTCAGCAGGTGTATTGGGCAACCGATTGTCGCCTTCTGAAAATGAAAACTGCGGCCATGATGATAATTTTTAACAAAGGTTTAATCGCTAATTTTTTGAGGAGATGAAGACTCGTGATGAATTTATTGGCAACGTTTCGATATAATAATATCTTCTTCAGGCCAACTGAAGTTATCACAAAAAATCAGTAATACAGCATGAACAATTGGGAGTACCAACCTTATTAGACAAGAGTGGCACTAAACCAGCAAGTAGAAGGAAGAACCCAGCCGCAAGATATTCTATAAATAGTGTTTATGGTAGGTTGTCCGACTGGTATGGTGGCTATCCTACCTATTCGAGACGAACGGTCGTTCAAAAATTAAGGGTGAGGTCAGGTTGGGTAATGTAATCGTTATCTCAGCGAATCTCGTATGTATCACGTCATATCCACTGAGTATCTCAGAATTACTCCAACCTGATGAGCTTCATAGCGGCCCTCATTTCTTCTCTGATGTTTATTAGCGGCTTCCAATGTTGAATTTCCAAAGCTTCCTTGATTTTCCTTTCCACCGGATCACACAAGTCTGTGAAGTATCTTCACGTTCACCTGTGGGGCGGGTTCGGAAGTATGCCGCAAAGTGCGGTGTCGTGAAAAAGGATTGTCCGGGTAGCTCTGTGGACGGCGCAGAGCTCGAATATGTTCCTCCATCCTATTTCGTAGGGATCTAGCGGTCTCTCCAATGTAGAATTCGTTACAGGAAAGGCAGACCACCTTATAAACAACATACTTCATTTCGCATACTCCAGCTTGTCCTTGGCAGATGCTATAGCTTACTCGGTCACACAGACTCTCATATTGACGAGACGACGCAAGGATGTGCCGTAGTGAAGGGGGTGGTCTGAACACCAAACATATTGGGAGCTTCGAACGCTTCACGATACGATTCACATCCATCGCGAATGAGTCAGTGATGAATGGCAGGACAAGTGTAGTTCCACCTGGTGGACGATGTGGTCTCCAGCAGCGACTTTGTTGTAGTCTTCATCTCCTCAAAAAATTAGCGAATTATCATGAAGCTCAGAGAACGATCTATTTTGAAAGGGTTAATCGTTTTGCTTCTTAAAATGGCAATCTTTTTTCTCTGATGATTCGCAAACAACCTTTATATGTTCAAGAAAGGTGCTTTTCTTCACTCGAGAAAAGTGAAACAAGGTTGAAAGATGTTCACATTGCAATATTTCTCAATGAACCCGAAATGCTAGCACAAGAAGGTGAGAAGAATAATTTTTGAATCAGGTGAGGAAATGCTCATATACTACAGGGATTCACGCGATAGAAATTGTAAATCCAGTACGATTGGAAAAAGCAAGTTGAATTGTGAATGAGAATCCTCGTGGATAAACAATCGAAAAAATGCAAAACAAATTTTCAAAAAGATGCATTGCGGGAACCGAACCCGCAACCTAGCATTCCTTCGTAGTTCAGCATTCCCAATCGTTATCCTCTCGACCATCCTTGCATAGTGGTTATGGCAAATTCAAACAAGTGATACGAGGAATGGAATGTACAGTGAGCTCGGAAACGGCTTATACCTCACGAATGGGTCAGAATCAAACCGTCAAACCTTGTAGGGAGCAATTTTATTGTAACTTAGTGTGTGCCAAGCATACGAACTCACTCCAATTGCTCCGAGTAGGGGGTTACAGTTAGCTTCACCCGATTTTTTCTTTTTTTCTGGAATATTGGAAGGCCCTTAGGAAAAACCGAACATAGATTATTGTTACTCTATCGATCCCCCACAACTCTCAGAAGAACTATTTTCAGGACGTCTCCTCCCGCGGGGGTCGTCCCTTGTAAGTGAAATTGTTCGCCTAGGCCTAAGCGAAATCATCATTCGGCCTCACTTAGGTCAACTGCCATAAAAGTGGTTTTGTAGGTTTACAACGCGCGATCGGGAGGAGCTTGACACGTCGTGTACGCCAGGGTCAGGCGTGGCAACGGGATCGGTCGGTGAAGAGTGCGGCACCCCTCCCAGCGGGTGGCTCAACTCTGCGGCCCCCATCTGCGAAGAAAATTGGATTTTTTCTATTAATTCTCTACTTTGGTTTTTCGTTTTTAATATATATATATATATATATATATATATATATATATATATATATATATATAGATATATATATATATATATATATATATATATATATATATATATATATATATATATATATATATATATATATATATATATATATATATATATATATATATATATATATATATATATATATATATATATATATATATGTATATATATATATATATATATATATATATATATATATATTAGTAATATTTTTTTCGCTTGCTGGCTCGTTCTCGGCTCACCGAAGAGCTAGGAGTCTCAAACTCGGGCTCTGAGTAGTACTAGTGGAAAGCTTCAAAACAAATCCATACGGACAGGATCTATGAAAAAGTTTTTTCTCATATCTGACAGTCCGGAAGAGATTTTTAGAAAATCCGACGCTTAAAATGAGACATTGATCTACTTTTTCTCGGCTGATGTCAGGTGGCAAGTAGTTCTCCACAGAAAGTTGTCCCAGTAAATTTCGCGTAGTCCTTTCCAGGAGGGTTTACCGAAATATTTCCTCAGTGGGATAAAAGTGGTTTTAGGGGTCTAAATCCCATTGAGCAAATTCAGACATCCCAGGGGCTCGTTCTCGGCTCACTGAAGAGCTAGGGGTCTCAAACGTGGGCGGTAAATGATTCTAGTAGTATGCTTCCAAATAAACCCTATATGGACAGGATCTATGAGAAAAAGTTTTTTCTCTTACTTTTTTACTTCCGAAGAGAAAACCCGAGAAGTCCGAAGAAAAACCCGAGAAAAAAATCTGTTTGGTATCAAAAAAGTAGGTCCTAAAATGTTCCAATGTTCCAAAAGTCATTCCTGTGTAGGTGGGAAAACGATATTTTCATTGACCTTCACCACCTGTGGGCACTGATTACCTGAAATTTTTTGGTATCGAAGATGTAGGTCCCAAAATGCTGTAAAAGTTTCGATAATCTTTTCTGTATAGGTAAGAAAACGACTTTTTCCGACCTTGACTACCTCCTGTACATTTTTGATAAACAAATTCTAAGGGGTTTTCACAGGTACTTACATAAGCACATTGCCCACTTTATCAATAGCCAGTTAACAAGCGGTATCAGCTTTTTTATTTCCACAACGATAGATATTCGATTTTTTTGCTTTTCGAAAAAAATCGTTTTCTAAGTGTACTCCCAGTAGAAACAAAATGACTACAGAAACAGGAATAACTCTTGTCTGAGAATACGTGATTTCTCCTATCTGCATTTCTTATTGTTGCAATTCATCAATACTGCATCACTTCTGTATTTAAAAAATATAATGGGAAGTGCATGGTCAATTGCTAAGCCACAATTTTTTTAATGAAAATTTTTTATTTGTATGTTCATATTTCAGGGGCAAAAAATGAAAAAAAATAGAAAATTGAGACGGAGGCGAAGCCAAGCTTGAAGTTCAAAAAGAAGTATGGGGAACAGAACAATCTTTGAGTGGAGCATATCATGATTTTTACTCGTACACGACCCAATTCTGCGTCCCCCCCGCGCGGCCTGCCAAACTACCCCCCCCCCCCCCCCTCTTCCCACACTGGGATCATCCCAGTGTACGCTTGACCCTGGGGCCGGATCCATCAACGCGAATGTCGGGGTTTGGGCAAGGGCGGGGCACGCAGGGCAGCGAAACCGGCATGCTAAGCTGCCAGGGCAGGGGCAAGGGCAGTTAGGGGCACTGCCCCCGACTGCCCCGGCTCGGAAGCTGGGGCAGCGGCTGCCCCGGCTAGGGCAAGAATGCGGCGACGCCGCATGAATCGACTTTTTTTCTATTTCTCAGACATTATCCTTTTATTTTCACTTCTTGCTCACAGTTATCGGTTTGAAGCTCTCGCTTATAGTATAAATGATTTCCTTATTAATAACTTCTCTTCATAAATCCTGCTTTTGAAGCTTTTTCTTGAATTTTTCATTGAATAAATTCCATAATACTGCGCTGACCTACGTCCTCCATAATGCTTCCTTAATCCTTGCGCAATCAATTCGTGTGCTACAGCTTCATTACAATGGAGAACTTTCGAAAAAGGTAGTTTCAGAACATTTTGTTCACAAATTGTTCTATAATTTTTCTTGGGAGGAGTGATTCTCGACACACGTAAAGCCGAGTGTTTCGAGAAACCATTCTTATTACCAGCCAAATTTCGTTATTTTTTGTCCAGTTTTGTCCGGCAAATCGTTTGAATTTTGAAAGATATGTGTGGCGAATTTGATGTTTTATGTGTTCGTTTATAAAAAGTTTAGGCGAGAATTTATGTTCGCATCCGGCAATCCTTCAATTGAATAGAGGGCATTTTTTGAAAATCTTTAAAAAAACGTGATCGCCAGAACTGCTGTTGTTGGTACATTTGAATTAAATATCGATAGAAAATTTAGTAATGTATGGTTTTTGTGAAAAAATAGATACGTGACGAATGCCTTCCACCTGATCATGAGTGTTACTCATGGAGTGACATTTTCAGTACGCATGGGTACAATTCTGCTAACTGACAATTTCTGCTCGTAAGCCAAAACCTCGAGCGCAAGGACAATCGGACTAGCATAACCTTTCTACTATAGTTGTACAATTTCGAAAAAAATGTCGAACGAACGAAAAATGAAAAAAAAATCGTCGAAAAAATTTCGAACGAACGAAAATCGAAAAATTTTCGTTCGAAAAAATTTCGAACGCACGAAATTTGAAAAACTTTCGTCCGACGAAATGGGAAAGGGGCTCTCTACACACCGAGGGAGGAGTTGTCCCGCTCTTGGCGGCTACAATTCCACTCGAGACCACTTCGCTCGCGGTGAGGCGTGTGACGTTTCAAACTGCAAAAACGAGACAACTCCTCCCTCGGTGTGTAGACAGCCCCTGTCCCGACGAAATTTCGAACGAACGGAAAAAATTTCGAAAAATCTTTCGAAAATTTCTTTCGTGTACAACTATACTTTTTACCCTTCATTCTGCGTAGTCGTACTGCTGTCGTAAGAGACTCAGCTGCATCTGAGCAGAGAAAAAGAAACACAATGGAAAGCACGCCGACGCAGGAAGAATTCTCAGCTGCCCTCGGCTAATCGATCGCGGGTTTCAGCCGTAAAATGGCGCGCGGCGTACGTAATTGCGTACCCTACGCTGGGGCTAGCTGCCCCGACGCCATCGAGCGCATGTGCATACGGGGCAGGGCACTGACTCTCGGGGCGCCTGCCCTGCCCCTACCCTTGCCCCGCCGTGTGCGTTGATGCATCCGGCCCCTGGTCTGCGGTAAACATGAGCATTATATGTTCAGTCTTTGCGTGCTTCAACAGCGGTTTTCTGCATCTGCCGACCAAAGTTTCACTCAGGACAATAAATCCACTGCCATTGTGTCGTACATGCATACATGAAGAGTACAGACTTTTTTGTTTTCTTTTTGCGTTTTTTGGAGAATATCCATCATCATCTTATAACTTGGCTCACTGATTCTTCCGTTTCCAGCGCTTTCATCCGAGCGCAATAAATAAATATGGCTAAAGGTACATAAAATGCCATCATTCTCAACACACAAACACAAATAGTTTAGCGGAATTTTTATAGCTATTGCCACATGAAAATATAATTCAAACAAACAAATACACATGTATGTACACGTAACAAAAACGAATACCTAGATATGAAGAAACACGTGCAACATCGCCACAAGCGTATATGATGAGGAAAAAGGAAGGCGAAGTAATGATGAGAAGGAAACGAGCAGATGAGGTGCTATCCACGAACACCACGCGTCAGCTTGCGGGGGCCCATTCTCAGAAAGTATTGTCTCGTATCATACAGTAACAAGTGGCTGATCGAAATCGAACTTTTTTAAGAAGAGCACTTTCGCCATAGGATGGAATAAGATCATTAGCCATAAATTTACACACAGTCATAATATATAGAACACGAGCTCAACGATACTGCTCACGATAAACTTCGTTTTGGTGTTTTCAGTGAAAACAACTGTGACAGCCCTCAAAATCACATCAGGGTCAAATAGCAGGGTCAAACGTCCTGTGAGATGTAAAATATTCTTATAAGCCGTTTTTTTACTCTGAGAGGACGTCTGTACCGGTTCTTACAACGCTGCTCTTCTTCCGAAGGGTATAAATGTTGCTTTCCATTCAAAACTCAAAAATGGAGTTGTTCGTGAACAGTGCCTCCAATCTTAGACAAAGTTTGACTAGACACATTTTGTTAAGTTATTTCCCTCGGGGTTGGTCATATGATAATCCTAGCGTATACTGACCCAGTTGCGAGACATCGAAAACGTCTAATTTGGCTCCGTCTGGTGTTTCCTGAAATGAAATATTTTTATCAGAGCATGTGAATGCACGAGGGCTATCCTGAGCCGGCCGGATATACTCATAGTCCTTTCCCATGACGCCAAGTCTTGTTCCCTCTTCAGGAGCCCAAATTCCAGGATCGACGCTATGACCAATAGCCGGCTCACAACAAAGCAGCACAAATCACGGGTGCAAAAAATTTTCCAAGACGCTTCCTTTCCGAAGTTTTCGTAGCCATTAGTTGGGATTGTTGCGAACTACACTGAGGTTCAGAGAACTTTATAATCAGGCAAAACCGGTAGCTCACCCGACATGCTAGTCCTATGGAAGTCTTTTGTCGATGTGGAAGATTCCAAATGGTGTACTGGCCAGGATTCAAGAAGATTGTGTCGAATCCCTGAATGTTAGCACTAGCTTACAATTTATAGGTCGAGCCAGTGCCTTGCCAGGTTTAGATCGTGCACATACATTATGCCTGTAGATGCATCCTAATGTTCGGACGTGTGTCTTCGTGCCTTCAAGCTCACAGGTTTGCTCAATTTTGGCTTGCGTAGATTGCAAATACCTGGAACTCACATGTACCAGAACAACAAGGTTTTATTACAAACTCGCCGAACATTTGCCAACTAAGCTCGGATGATGTGATCAGGAACACTTACCATCGGCATCCTATTACTCGTTCGATAGATGATCCATCGAGTTCTTTGGATAGACAGGCGACGGGCTTATGTCCGAAAGAGTCCGGCCGAATCTGCAATTATGTGAATTGAGCGGTGGTAGCACTTGACTGATTGAGTGGCTAGCAGGGGCAGATTGCTTTCGAGGGTATCAACCTTCACCACATATACGATGCACCTTCAACTAGGAGAATTTCAACAACAGCTTCACAATGATTCTATGAAGCACTCCTCTAAAGCCCCGTTTACGTTTTTGACCTACATATGAACTAGCTAAATTATCGAAATCAGAAGGTGGGGGTCGCAGTAATGTATGAAACGCCATCATCATTGGCGCTGTCCAGAGACGGCTGAGGACTTAATTCCCCCCCCCCCCCCCACCCTCGTTGATTCCTCCGCTGCGTCCAAGTTCAGCACCTTAAATGCAAAATCCAACCTCAGAATCGTTTCTCTGTTTTTCTGCCTACATTTAAAAGTGTCCCACGCTGATTCCAATATTGTCTCTGGAATCGTGCAAGACCACCTAGGAACAGAGTTATGGCCCCTCAAAAATTGAGCTACGGAACCGTGGTGGGCGAGTTGTCTGAGGCTTGTAACTTCCGCCATTTGCAACCGATGGATGCGAGGTGGCCTGAACAAAGAGACAGGTTAAGAATGAAGGGAAGAACGGGGCTATCAACGAGAAACCATCCCTCATCTCGCCACTATCGAGCTCGAAATATCGTAGAAGGGGCGTGCCAAGGCGGTTTCCTGATGTGGGCGCCCCAGGGTGGCTTCCTCCTATATCTCGCTTACATCCGAAGAATTGAGAGCACGCACTTGGCAGGTGCTATATAAGGTGGGTCTACCTCACAATTATGTGGAAATCTCAGATTTAGTCGCTAAGCTTGGACTGTGCCTTTAAGGGCAGCGTTCACGATAGTTATCGTCGGCGACTTTCCACAGCAAAATTATAGACGAGGAGGTTCCTAGGCTCCCAGTGTCGAAAGAACGGTAGAGAACGAGCCAGGAGTGGTAAAATAGCGGCTTCAAACAAGAGTTTTGGAGTCCCAGAACCACCCCGTGCCCCATTTTCGCCCCCTTGATGTGAACAAATGAACACTCGAGATCTTGAGATGAGCGATGATTTCCGATCGGAAGCCCCGTTCTTTTATTCACTCTCAACTTCTCCTTTTACTCAGGTCAGCTCGCGTACATTGGCTGCAAAAGACGGAAGTAACAAGCCTCGGACAAATAGCCCATGATGCTTTGCTAGCTCAATTTTCGAGGAACCATAACTGCGTTCCCAGAAGGTCTTGTGCGATTCTAGAGACATCACTGGAATCAGCATAGGACCATTCTCAGGGTAGGTGGAAAAACAGAAAAACGATTTTTATCGTGACCACTGCCCTTAAAGGCACAGTCCAACCTCAGAATCGTATTTGTGTTCTCTTAACTGTTTTGAAAACGGTCCCACGCTGATTCCAATGATGTCCCTGGAATGCTACAAACCCGCTAGAAACAAAGTTATGGCCCCTCGAAAATTGAGCTTTGGAAGCATGGTGGACGAGTTGTTCGAGGCTTGTAACTTCTGTCTTTCTCAACTGATGTATACGAGCCGACCTGAATAAAGAGAGAAGCTGAGAATGAAGGGAGAAACGGGGGTACTGATAGGGAATCGTCGCTCATCTCGCCACTGTTGAGCTCGAAGGATCGTAAAATGGGCGTGCCAACGTGGCTTCCGGATGTGGGCGCCCCTGGGTGGCTTCCTCCTATACCTCGCTTATTCGGAGGAACTGAGAGCTTGCACTTGGCAAGTGCTCTATAGGGTGGGTCTACTTCACAATTATGTGGAAATCTCAGGATTCGTCACTGAGCTTGGACTGGGCCTTTAATATCCGAGCTTGGATGGTTGTGTTAGTATTTAATTGACGAAGAACTCTACAGATTCAGGGTTGTTACGGTACACTGAATGATTGTAAAAACCCATAGAAATATGTCTAATGCTTACCTCACACTGGTATACAGAGCCCTCCTCGTGGTATCGGTCACCATCATATAGACGTTTTTGACGATGTTGACAGCCGATACATACCTTTTGGCAACGTCCACCGTTCAGTTTGCAGTAGTAGACGAACTCGCCATCCTAAACATGGAAAGTTATTTGAATCGGATGCGAATCATGTCTCATATAATTTCGTTCTTAACGTGGGGAGCTGTTTTCGTTACTAAATTCAGTAACTGAACAGCAACTTGGTCTTTCTCTGTGTGAATAAGTGTATACAACTCTTTTATTGATGCTGCCGAAAATGAGGGTGAATAATGTTCTTATCGGAGCCATAGTGTGGTCTGCAAAAGCAGGAAACCGCTGCTGCAGCACGCAAAATGATGGTAGTGGTGCTGTGATCTCGTGGTAACGGCACAACTTACCTTTACCTGAGCATAGTGATCATCATATTGCGGACGGACCGAGACTTCGTTCCGGTCGGGACCGTGTCTGTTAGGATGAAAATCTTTTAGGGGAACGTGGCTGAGATGATAAATCAGACATGGCCTACTGTCTGGTGATCTTTCCCAGCAGTTCACTAAATTACTCCCTAATCATTAACAATGGAATTCTTTAGTACTAAAACCCAACTGAAATTAGGAAGGGGTCACTCCGTGTACTGTCTGCAACCACATCCTCTCCCACTGTTTTTTTTCCCGGATTTTCGCTCTAGCTGCAGCTAAATACATTTTTATATAAAAGAAAAGTCAGCAACCGTTTTTCTCTCAAACCCTGCCTTTAGTTTTGAGCTTCGCATCATCCTTGACGTGGTGCAGTTTCGAATTCGGTTGTTAAAGATAGGGTCGCAGCACTTAATTGAAAGTTTTATGATCGCATTTACTTGTCAGCGCTATCATTGCTGGAGGTATCAGTCATTAAGTTTGTAATAGGAGGTGACATTAGCTCTACTTTTTACCTGGATAGAGAACGCGTGACCGCTTCTGCACGGAGAACGTGATTGTTTCAAAAGTCTTTCGGTTGTGTGGCTAAGGAAAAACGATCAAGTTCTATCGGAGATGCTGTGTTTTCCCAAGGCTGCCGTTTCCTTTTCTGCGACACCAATTACGGTCAATCATCTGTTCCCATAGATGAGTAAGTCGTAAATTAGGGTAGAGCGGTCTTAAGGGTAGGAGTTGTAAAACAAATAGGTAACATCCACATGCTTCGGGGGGGGGGGTTAACTAAAAATTGCCAGCCATAGTGTTTTTAGACAACTTTGCCCAGGCATTAGTTTCTTTCGCGCAGCTGTGAGAAAGAAATTGAAAACAAATTTTGCACTCAAACTAGGAAAGGACTTGTTCCGGCAGACGGCGGTTCGAAGTCGGTGTACCATGAACTACAGTTTTACATCGTGAGCACGTCCTGGCCAGCTCAGTAGTCGGATGCTGGTGGTCATTTCACGAATCAGTCAGAGGAACAGCTTTCAGCGCTGCAACAGTAATGTTGTCATTTTCAATTGTCCTTACAAGCCTTACTCGTCGAGCATAGTTCGATGTGCTCTCTGAGCATGCGGAAGCTTATGGCTTTTGCCTGTGTCATTGGACGCTGTAATTGTGAACTTGAAGATTCCATCCCTATCAGAAAGACCACGCCATTGATTGTCACTCTATTAGTGGTTATCGAACGTCCACCAAAATATAATCAGAAGAGGGGGGGGGGGGGAGGGGTTCGGTTCGAGAGTGGAACCATTCACCAAGTACTTCGAGTTGCTGATCAGAAACCTTCCTGAAATTTGCGTCAGCACCCGTAACTCGAATTAAGGTTAACAAGGTTTTCTTACTGGCAAATTTACCCAAAAAACGCATATGAGTAAGTGCTCGACTGAGGACATGCTAATGATACCGTTAAGCGTTGAAACGTTAAGGAAACTCAAAAAGGGAAACATTATCAGAGGAAATTCGAAGGATTGGTGATTAAAGTGTTGTGCGGTCGCGAGGAAAAGTTCTTCTGAAAGAAAATGCGTAGAAGGCAGTGATCAACCGGTACTATCTTCGAAATCCCAGAAACCGGACAGATGGCCGGGCTAGCCAACCAGTCGATAACAGAAAATAAAATAACTGTACAAGGATGAATAGCCACAATTCTGCATAACGGCACACCGTAGGTTTTACTCGATCGATTCGAATGACGACACGAAACTGATAAGATAAATATATGAAAGGTGGCACGAAGGAAAAGTTTAAAGGACGAAAGCTCCTAAACACGGGCAAAATGCAACGTCGTTAGGGACGCAGATACAGTGTGTCCCAAACGAGCCAGGGATCGTAGAATCAAAAGAAGAAACGCTTCCTCCGTGACTGCACTCTCATCACTGCGGCGCACCTTACAACGGGGAGCCACAACTCTGTGAACTGTGCTATCGAGAGCAGGGGTGTACGTTAATGGAAAGTATTTTTTCGTTAAGCGTGGATCGTTGAATTTTTTGAATTTTGTTAAAAATTTGAAAAACGAAAATGCCTGACCGCCGCAAAAATCGATAAATCTCTGGAGGTCCAATATCAATCAATGCCACATTTCCACTGTAATTAACTAAGTGAAACTGGGGCAATTTCAACACTTTCTGGTGGAGCGTTAATCATTAATTTGCGAAAAGAACCGCCTTAACCCGCTAATGCGTTAACACGTTAACGTTATAACGCAAAACCCTGGGACAGAGTATACCCTACGTGTTTGAAAAAAGGCAACTGGCCATACGATGGGGGGCGAGTCAAAACATAGAGGAAGTTCGAATTAGCTGTGATGAATTCTGGTACGCGCGAAGCGCGCACCAGATTTGGCTTTAAACTGGCCACGGGCGCAACCCGTTTTTCGAAATCCAATTTCAGGGTGAGAGTAGAAATTAGCTCTAAATTGCATTGAAAAGAGCGCAAAAAGTTGGTTGTTGTGCCCAAAAATGGTTTGGAATGGTTTCCTAGGATTTGAGAAAAATTTGAAAAACCGCAAGTTTTCTCTGTTAATCTCCTTTTTTCAGACAGCGTTCACGATATTGTTGGTACACTTAAAATTGAGCTAGGGAGCTGGGAGCTTATTTTTGGACAGGAGCCTGGAAATGTATGCAGGTCGCTCCTAATCCAATTTGAACTTGATAACTAAACTTTGAAGGGTACCTCAAAATTGTGGGTTTACATACAAAATTAACCGTGGAGCACGAAAACTGCTCGGGCATGCTACGGCTGTGGAGATCGTGGTTAGTGGGTGGATCTGCAGCCAATGAACACTGGTCGTCGGAGGTAAGTACTGAACTTGTCAGAATTCGTACTCATGACACGTCATCGATCAATAATCAATAATATCGATTTTCTCGATTTTTGCACAAATTGCGGTGAGGAGTGGTGATTGTTGATGGGATTGGTTTTCCTGGTTGAGAATTTTCGCTCATCAGTCATTATCGATAAATACCAATCAATAATATCGATTTTTTAGCCTGTTGCACAAAATGCTGCAATGATTTGATTGTTGATGGCTCTAAGTTACTTGTTTGGGAAATTCTTCTCATCATGCAAGATCGAATATTAGTGATCGATAGTATCGAGTTTTCACATGTTGCACAAAATGCGGCACTGAGTGGTATTTATTTTGGTTGTGGGTCATAAGTTTCAAAAGATGTACTCATACGAAAATATCGTCTGTTAGATGTTTCATCATTCCAAAATGGAAATCGTGGGGCAAAATTTAAGTCAGGAAAGGAATCTTCGGAAAAAATATGTGAAATTTCGGAAAATTTAGCTTCCTGGCAAAAGTTAGGCAATATCATTTAGAAGTCAAAAAAGTTTCAAAAGTATCTTGAAATATCATAAAAAATGATTTGGTGTAAAATAGCCTGGAGTAATTAAAAAGTTAGGGAATGAAGTGAAATAACCAAAAATACGAGTTGGTGATCGATCATTTCACAAGCTTCTTCGGTAAACTTATCAAAACGAAATCGAGCGCGCAACCGGAACATTTGGCCATTTTTGAAAACTGTAATAAGGGAATCACATATCGTGCTTGATTTCGCTTCGATAAGTTTAACGGAGAAGCTTGTGAAATGATCGACCACCAACTCGTATTTTTGGTTATTTCACTTCATTTCCTAGCATCTTAATTACTCCAGGCTATTTTACGCCAAATCATTTTTTGAGATATTTCAACATATTTTGAAACTTTTTTTGACCTCTTAATGGCATTGCCAAATCGTTACTTTTGCCGGGAAGTTAAATTTCCAGAAATTTCCTATTGGTTTTATTCGACACTACATTGGAAGGATAATCTGCAACAACATGGATAGAACTTACGAAAATCGGATAAACGGATAATCTATCCTCTGTTTCGAAGTCAAATTTACTCTTTCCCTCGCGCGCTTGTGCGGAGCGAGAGGGGATACAGCGGGAAAGTGTGGGGAGAAGGAGACCCAGCATACGCGAGCAGATACAGGCGAAAAACGGAAATAAATTTCACTCCGAAACAGAAGATATGACGGATAATTCATTCATCCCTTGTCGGCGTAATACTTTAATAACCCCGTTTTTCCCATCTCAGCTAAACCCGGGGATCACATCCTTCTTTCCTGCTGGCTAAGAGTATCAGCGAAGAAGATTATCGTTAACATTGTGATCAGGGTAATAAGCTACTGCTGACTACACTAAATTTCGTAATACTATGTATGCCATCTTGGAGTGTTTGCACGTACCGGCCATTGCTCTCCAACTTTGTAATGCTGTCCTTTGTGAAGGCAACCAACGCTGCACATTTGTACGCTACCGTTGTACTTCTGACGGCATTCGTAACTAAAATATTATTCATGTAATTGTGTGAAGATATGTAACTAAATAGCTAGTGACGAGCAACTGTTGTCGTTCTGTATATGATCGATACTTGCATTGCCAAATGTTCATCGAGGTAACCCTATTCTGTATGGCAACCTTTGCCAAAGAGTTTTTGACCCCACTCGACCTTCATCTGCAGAAAACTCGATGCTCATGTTTCAATGAGAGTATGCTGCCCTTCGAAATAGCAGAATGTCCTAAAAATTTCCGTACACTTCTAAGAAAATAATTTTCTCGGTTTCATTCGATATAAAATCGGGCCGGTTTTTGATTAACTCCAAGAAGGTACCACGTGGTAGGTATACGAAGATTCGTGGTTGTCCATAAAATGTACGCACAGTTAAGACGTAACCTGCAGAATATCTAAAACTTCTACAGCTAGTGTTAACTAATGTTAGGGTCTAAGTTTAATTTGTAGCCGTACAGGGCCAATAGGGGCTCAATCAAAGCCGTTTTTTCGACGTGGTTGTTGCAGTAGGCCGCAGTCCTTTCGATTCCCGGTGGAAACCCGGAGACAGTCTTTATCTTGGACATTGCCTTTGACTGTAGAGCCCACGCAAAAGATGACTTTTTGGAAGTGGCAGTTTGACTATAAACTGCGCAGAACCAACAGGTTCTAGCTATCTTTACTGCTGGTATTATGATATAATTGCCATGCAGCTCCAAAGCCCGTTTTGCCCTCTGAAACGCGAAACTGTGACTGCAAACTTTTACAGGATTGGGAATAATTTTTATCTCTCGGAGTTGACCGTCCATGTTGTGTAAAGAAGTGAGCGACGCCGCTTCGGAGATGTGCAAGTGACCTTTGGATGTTGGTGTTGCCCTTTTATTGGATGGACAGTTTCTTCACTTCGCGTTAATTGTTAAGCTACTTTGCGTGAAATTACACAGAGTTGCGCACTTTGCCTGCAAAAACTACTAACTGCTCACGTACTTCACAGAAATCGGTTTTTTTTCGTCGACATGAAAGTACAAAATGATCACTGTTCTAAATCACAGAGTAAGTCCCAAAAAAGTGTTCGTGATAGCAGAGAGATTTTTCAATCATAAAACAGAAGTCATAAATTCGACAGTATTGAACAGAAAGCTATAAAACTGACAGAGCTTAGATCAAACCATGCGCTGCGCTCTCGATCTACCAAAGATTGGAAGTTACTTGGATAAAAAAGCAATTTTTAGGCGAAACATAATTATTAGAGTGGTCCACAATTGGACAGGACGGGGTACCATAGGCGCTGGTCATGAACACTCAATGCATCAACTGTGAGCGCCCACTCACGTCCCGATGAGCTGAAGGCAGGGGACAGTATTAAGGTGCCAGAGCTCGGAAAGGCTTGGGGGGATGACGGGGAGGAGGGAAGAGCCCTACTGAGCGACGCTAAAGCCGGTGTATCTCTTCGTCTCGCGTTTTGTTTCATTCCATTTCATGTCTGTGGGTGAATAGAAAACTATATGTCCGTGGAAGAATATAAAACTAACGTGTAATCTCCGAAGTCGTCTCGCTGTCCAATTGGTACCTTCCGTTGCTTGTCGTGGGCGATACATCCTTTGGCTCGACTTTTCAAGAATGGGCCGTCTCGTTCACATTCGTAGTAATACATATTCTGGAAAAACTTTGCATTGATCTTTCCTACTTTATCGAGTTGTCTAACAGAGCAGGAGTGAAATGCTACTGTGAGACGACTTCATATAATTTAGGCCCGTTGCGTCAGCTTGGGTAAACCGAGCTGGCGGTGGTGCTGACAGCCGAACATCAATGTGACGGTGTGCAAGTTGAAGGATGGCACACGAGGGTATCAGCGCACTACTTGGTCTATTCGATTAATCAGGGGTTTTCGCATGATGAGTTGAACCTTGCATTACAGGCTTGAAGGTATTTAGCTTCCTGGGATCTTATGCTATTTTTGTAATCTTGCTTCCGACTTAGAGTGGAATTTTAGTGAACTGAAATCGTGGAATGATCCGTGCAATTTCTGTAGAACCCCGCTGGCAGGAGAAGTGGAACGTGAAAAAACATGATGGCTATCGATCGAATGATTTCGCATCCTATTGATGAGTGCGGAAGTTCGCGCCAACAAGATATTCGAATTCTCGTGCTGGACCGCAAGCAGCAACACTTTCAGTGAAGAGTCGCCTGAGTCAAGTCGCGGTGGTTTTTGATATAATTCTATGATATTGTCAGTATTAGTTGTTTTGTTTGATATTTTACGATTCACCAGTTCTAGACAACGTTTGTAACCATTATTCTCTACAACCAAATTGCAATTCGCTGTTTCCCATTTGCCATTCTCTACTACTTATTTGAGAAGATTTAGTTTTGAGATTTGTTTGTCATCAAATTTAGAATGCGTCAGTGATTGCTCTCATACCGAGGACTCATCGTTCTCCGTTTTAACGAATAGTTTACCAACTCGAAACGCTGTTTCCCTTATACATAGCACACGAATTTTCAGGAGAGCTCTCAATTATCGGGGGACTTACACGTTTGGAGCTCCAGGTTTCTCTCAATGATTCAACCAGGACTAAGTTGTGAAAGAGTACATAATGACTCCGTTCAAGACGCCGTGACGACTGACCCAGCCATATTGCTTGTGGTGTGACTCCCTAATCCCTTCAAGCAGCGAAGCTCTTTATTCGTCATCTGACTGTCACAGAAATGTTCGGAGTGGACAGCAATCGCAATCTGAGCCATGGTTAGCTCTGTCCTTCATTTACTGAAGAGTTGCTCTCTGTTTAGAACAAGAAGTTTTGCCGTTTTTTGTTGCCGGTGTTTTGTTCGGCTTACAGCTCTCAGAGGCTAGAGAAACATTTCTGTGTACGCTCTGCCAGCCTGGCTTACTTATCCGAGCCGACTACTTATTCGTTTGCGAGTACGAAAGCACCATATTGAATAACGACGCACCCCATAGGCCATTGCAACTCCTGTAGAGACTTGTGCAATTTTGAGCTAGAGTTCAAAGAAGTAAAGCGCACCCTCAGAGGGAATAATAAGTTCATGAACCCGAACATTTGACTACATGGGTCATCGCATTATGAAGAGAGTTATTGCTGAGTCAACAGGAAGTGGTTTTTGTCCGTAGCACAGAACAAACAATCAAGTGTTCTTACGATTTTTTGAAATGGGTTCATTTTAAGTGGTTCATTTGTACCACTGATGACGATGGGTGGCAAGAACACTCTGAACTAGTGCATTTACTGGTAGCGAACAGTCTGTCAGCGCATTAGGCCAGGGTTAGATCTGCACTTTGACCGTCACATTTTAAAGTTTTTCTACTATCAAGTTTTTCTTAATTGCATGTGTAAGTGCGCTCCTCCCCTCCCGTAAACCGGCAGAGTCGTTTCAGAATTTTCAAGTGGAAATTAACTGCAATAAGTTACTTCTGAGCCAGAGTCAACTTTTCGGCAATTCAAGAACTCTTGTTGAAGAACTGAAAGTGCACCTGAGAATCAATCCACGTCTCCCCTGGGACGTATCGACGGCCTCCCTCGCCAAGACAAGCGGTGAAGCGGAACTGTAGGTAGCCGTCCGGGCCTTAAATAAATGAGTTGTTCCAAATGAGTGGTAAAAAGCCGTTTTCTTACTTTCTTCTGATACGCCGTTCTACTACAATCAGTGTGACACTCAGAGTAAAATTAACACCTGACAGGTCATTAATTTTCAAGCAGTGCATACTAGTGTGGATTCTTAGCTACGTAAAATTTGTTTCTCCATACAACAGATAAATAACAGTTCTAAAACCGTATGGCACTTCTGTGCAACATCATGTGAAAGGGTTTTCTTTCATCTGTGGGATACCAAAGCTCAACTGTGAGCAAGCTCGTGACCTGCGAAAACATATAAGTAAGGTCGTGGAAAGAGTTATCAAGGCACTGAACACGCAGAAAATTATTTCCCAAATAGTATGCTGATCTTAGAGAGATCACATCTCTGAAGTCATCCAAGACCTCCAATGAAGAGAGTTATGGTTCCTTAAAGATGCCTATTTTTTGAGGGTGAAAAATTGGTGGACGAGTTTTCTCAGGCCTGCATTTCTCTTCATTCGTAATTGTTGCGCGAGAGCGAGTCAGGATAAGGAAGCAGTCCAGCAATGGACTGATAAATGACGAATTGTTGAGAATTCATCCATCCATCTAGCCGCTATCGAGTTCGAAAATCTGGTAGGGGTTGTGGCCCGCGGTAGTGAGCGAAGGGGGTCGGGCATGTGGTGGTGGTCGGTCACTTGTATCTCGCTTATTTGGAGGAATTGAGATCTCCTACTTGGCATATGTTATACAGGAGGGGTCTACTACACAATAAAATAAAAATCACAAAAATCATGTCTGAGGGTGTGCTGTGGAGGGTGTCCATAATTTGTCTGAGGGTGCCCATATTTGGGATAGATTCCATGACACGTCCATGACACGGAGTAAAGAACAATGACAAATGGGCATAGCTCATTCTTGGGCCTGCAGACCCCGGCGATGATATGGACCGACCGCCTCGGGAAAAATCAGCCAATGATACAGTGAATTCCTAGGACGTGAATTCCATAGCAGACGACCAGCGGAAAAGCGTCAAGGCATCGGAGCATCATGCGCCAGCGCTCAAACGCTGGCGCATGACGCTAGACGGCTGGCGCATTCAACGTGTGCGAGGACGGCACGTGGTTAACAATGATATTGATAATATTAGTGGCAGCCGTTACGGTCACTATGCCTCCACCGTCAGCGACTGGCCGGCTGCAGTGGTCGCTGGGGAGTCGCTGGGAAGTCAGATCAATAACAAAAGCTGAAGATCCCCCAGCGTCACTTTACAGTCACTTGACGCTAGGACGTCTGCTACGGACGGAGCTTCGGACTAGGCGTAGACAAGTGAAGTGCATATATCGTATACATAATGGTGTTCTTACATAATTGAAGGGCTGGGCTCCTGAAAGTTTTCTATAACAGCTCCAAACGACGGCATCGACGGAGGCAGCATATGAGGGGGGCGTGAATTTTGTGAAATTATCATTCTAGGTTTGATTTCCATCTATACGAGTGTTCTAAACTAACCAAAGGGGAGAACCAAAAATACACAAAAACGCCTATAGAGGCCGTGAAAATGCATCACGCCATCTAGTGCAAACCGTTTGGCTATATCCACATCACGTTGTCAAGATCACCACGCATCCATTCGCAGATTCCTTGTTTGCCTAAAGTCTCCAGTTCGGGAAGAACTCAAGGAACTCCGGGAGATTTTTTGGACAGAAGCAGGGTAGTTAGAGCATTGGATAATGATTAATAAACGCTAATGGTTGACTGATGCTCCTTTAGATTTCTATGGATGGCTGGTTTCCTATGCAGGAAGGCAATCAATGGAGTGAGTCTGCAAGTTTTTAGCACGGGAAATGAGGAAAGGGCAAAGTGGTGCATGGCGTTGATGCCGTCAGAAAGAGTTTATGTAATAAAATCCTGTTCGGGACAGTCAGCTTCGTATCGTTCAGGATAACTAGCCTCGTACATTGGATTTGTCTTCTATGACTAACGTATCATTGGCAACGACAAGTATGGCTTCGAACTCCCAGAGGAATTCAAAGAACCTTGAAATGAGCAGTGATTCCCAGCGGTATACAGGAAATCCTCGTCTACATTGCAAAGGTGCTGAACCTCACTTCATTTACTGCGGTGTAAATCTGCTACACATCCAGAAGTTAGAATAGAATAAGGTCTGACACGCTTCTCGGAACCCTAATTCATTTCCATTTCTACAGATAAAAGTCTATAGACGCTCACCTTGCTCACACACAGCGACGTATCCTCCACTCTCGATGGTGGTGCCAATATTGAGCCTCCTATTCGTCTCCGTCACACATCCTTTCGGCTCAAGGCGACCTTGTCGACACTCGTACCAGTATTTTCCTGCAGAAACCACCATTTCGACCGTGTCTGCATTTCTTTCACGACCTCTTAGGAACATTAGCGATTCTGATGCGTGTCCTCCCGGTAGAAGAAACAACGACTTCCGCCCTTGCCGCGCCCTCTTGATTCAGGTGAATATGTAAATGGTTTCACTTACTTACCTCTCGTGATTGTCTCGCCATCATTCCACCAACGTGCCGCTTCGCCGTTTCCGCCACTCCAACACCTGGAAAAAGTGTGGAATAAGGGAGGCAAGAAAATTTAAGGGTCGCTGTCAATTTGGACACATTTTGTCATCCATCTTGCTTATATTAGGACAAGAATAACGCGGAAAATACAATAAACATTGAGAGGCTCTAAATACAAAAGTTTCCGAAGAATGGAGTCCCTACTCCGTTTCTGAAGTGGATGCGCATTGAAACTCTGAAAGTTTTAGTTGAGGTTCGTCACGTGTTGCGGTTGCAGGAACAAAACTGCCCCAAGAGTGTTACGTGTATGAAATAGTAGCTTCATGATGAAACTGAGCTATAATTCAATTCGAATCCAATCTGGGAATAGACTCAGTGGTAGGAAGTTGGTGACTCCCCCCCCCCCCCCTCACAATGATACCATCTCGGGATTCGGTTTGTATTTCTAATGCTAATGTTTCATTGTGCGCTTCAAGTGTAGCAGTGTTATCCTGAAGGTCTGACGAGGGAGCTTACCGCAATAAAGGTTGCAAGAAGAAAGGGAGTCCCGTTGTTGTACTAATATAAGGTGTGAATGTTCCAGGTAAAGCTAAGACGGCAACTAGCCTTTTTGGAATACTGCATGCGAAAGTGTGCAACGGCGCTAAAGAACCGCCCTCCACGTGCAGTTTCTATTTACCCTCTATATCGGAGCCAAATTTACTCGGCTCCATCGCGTGCTTTCGCGCGCGCATGCTGCGTCTCCTCCTCTTCACACTCTCTCAATGTCTCTACGCTAACTACACACACGCTCGCGAGGTAACAGAGTGAGCTTGGCTTTTAAATAGAGGATACATTGACCTTGGATATGTCTCGGGGTTAGGTCGCGCATTTGCTGCCCTCTACCCTCTTGAGGGTTCGAATTTCTGACTTTTATTAAAGGCTGTGTTCACAAAAAAACCTTATTCTAGTTCTCGATGATTTTAAGTGGGTAAGCCCTCGAAGTAAAGGTTAATAGATAAAAGTCCCCACACAGCTTATGAATGCTGAAGAAACATGTTTAAATAAGCCTCTGAATTATTCACGCTTTTTTGGTGTGTTTTGGGGGACTGCGGACATTCTTGGAAAAGTGATTTGTTTCCTGCCTTTTGTACTAAAAACTCTTTAAAAGTAGGGTGGGCCAGTGCACATGTTCGCGTGTCAGAATCTTTCCCGATAGAGAAAATTTTTAAAAATCGGCAACTGTTCCTCGTGAAACGAACGTAGGACAACTGTTATATGACGTGGGCAGGGTGATCCAAGAGGTCGGTTGGTCCACGAGATTCTCGTCCATTTCCTAGTCATTTTTCGTCGTACTTTTGTTCTCAATGTTCTTAGATGGACCTAAAGCTTACGTTTCTGCCAAAAAAAGCAACTTTTACGTCGTAAACGCTGCCTTTAAATCCTGTGGCTTCTACATTTCTTATTTGTTATTTGCCACTTGTCGTTTTTTTATGTCATTGGTGTCATTGGATCAAAATTCTTCGTCAAATTTGTTCCATGTACAGTATGAACGATGGGTTGCCAACTGGCCATATCTCTATTCAAACTCAAAGGAAGAGGCCCTTGGATCTCATAGTCAAGGGGGAACAGGTATGATGTCGTTTATGGGTATTGAGGGTGTTTTCAGTAGGTGTAATGATTTGGAGTAACGGATGGTTTGAGCAGGCACGAAGTAGCTATAGCTGGGTATACCGCCTGAGGAAATATAAGTAGCGGTTGCTTCTCAGGTTACACCCTCAATGCTGTGCTGATTTCTCTTCCCTAAAATCTCCCAGTTATCAGAACAGGCAATAATCGAATTAAACTCGTTCACCACTTCATGTTTTCAACTGAGCGAAAGACAAGTTCATTTCATCTCATGAATTCTACTTTTCACTCCACTGAAATGTGGGTAAACATTAATTTTTGGAATTTAGGTGTATAGAAGTAGAGCTATATGACAAAACTGACATCAGCATTAGACCAAACCTAATCAACACGAGATCTCACAAATGGTGAAAAGAGAGCGAAAATTCTTACGAAAAAGAAATGAATAACTGAAAAAAGCTACCTGGTCCTTGTATAGTCCGCCTGCCACGCGCCCAAACAGGATAAAAAGCAGTGAAATAGTAATGTGGCAGTGAGTGACCGCAGCAGCATTTTTCAAGGGTGATTGAGAATAGTCCCTACAGTCCTTATATAAGGAGAGCCAGAAATCCTGCGTGCGGGGGCGGCGTCACGTTGTCCTACTAGTACAGGGAAAGGGTGGGGCGTTAGAATTCGCTGCGCGATGGCGAGAAGAGGCGGAGCTTAGACCGTAGATGAACTGGTAGAAGTGGTGGGTGATGGAGAATTTTGTCCTGAAGGAATTGTTTATGTGTGGGCATATGTGAATATACGTATGTGTGACACATTTTTTCATTGTTTTCATCATTTGAATGTGGCGAAGCTGTCATCGGTTCATTTCCGGTTCTGCGACAGTTGCACGCGTGCGCGAATTCTTATGTATCGTTAACGCTTCCGGCCACAATGATGACATCACTAGCCAGTCCAAGTAGCCGCTACATTTTCTAGATGTCGCGTAGGCGGCGGTCGTTCGCTCGGAATATTATGGGTTTAGAAGACGGAGTTTGTTCTTGAGGGTGGTATAAGATCCACCTTCAAGCTTAACTAGACCATAATTATGAGTTTCATGTCAGAATAATCGCAGATTTTATGTGACATCGGTTTTAACGGCGTTTTATGCCGTTCCGTTGCAATTGAAAAGTTATGTCTAATTCTTGACAACAACAGTAGAAAGGGACGGTTCGTGATCAGCAAGGTTGGCCGAGTCTTCCTCCCGGATGTCTAGATCTGACATTTATCATAGGGAAAAGTAGTTGGAGAACAAAGGCAACAAAAAACTTGTGCTGAAAGAGTCTGTACTAGATTAGGTTAGTGCTGGAAGACTACCACTTCATGTAGTTCATGTTCAAATTAAGTGTACATAGGGAGCTCTGAAAAGCAATCGTCTTAAAATGTATGGCCTCCTTGTCGAGTTGTCTAGTGAATGGACGAGACGCAATCATTGCGGCCGGCCGTGCGGCGTCCATGAAATTGCAGGCCGGGGAGTTTTGATCGCGCACGACGACCTTCCGTCCCAGCGCTGTCCATTTACTAGACCAGAGTCAAACCCACGTTGTGATTATAACAGAGGAGGTGGGGCGCAGTCATGGGAACAAAGGGAAGGAAGAAAAAGTTCACTATGAAGTAGTTGCCCGCGTTTTTGCAGACACTTAAGCTTTAGGTTCCTCTAAAAAGAGTAGAGACGAATTACGACGAAAGACGGTCAGAAAGAGGATGAAATTCTCGTAGACCAGCCGACGCATTGGTTCACCCCGCCCTCGTCATATAACAGTTGTCCTGCGTTCTTTTCGCCACAGCAGCAGTTGTCGAATTTCCAAATGATTTTTATCCCGAAAAATTCTAATATCCAATCATGTGCATTGTGCCATCCTATTTTCGAAGAGTTTTTGGTACACGAAACAGAAAACAAAGTCATTTACCTAAGAAATCGGGAACGCGAAATAATTTCCGACGTTTGGTTCGACGTTCTATTTGCAAAGCGCAAAACACACTGAACAGGTGGAAGAAATGTGAAATCCGGGGGTCATTTGTGGCCTCGATCTCAACGTGGAGTTTTTCTGGGAAAGGTTCTGTAGGTGGAAGTCGCACTGGTACACGAGCTGAGAAAAGGGGGAGGGGCACCATCAAGGGGGGTTCCGTTTTCTGAACAGCGTTCTCTTGTAAGATAATCTTCTTAGGGTACAAAGTGCAGCTACCGTTCCAGCCTAGCCTGTGGGCAGCCAATGTGGATTATTTGCTGTCAGTATGGTCATAGGAAGTTACTCGCGATTCGGTCCCATATGAGATTGCTTGGACCGCGTAAAAAATCGGAAACCTGTTTAAACACCGTGAGGATCCGTCAGGTTTTTGCATAGGTAATCCTTTCAGACAGCGTAGACCTTGAGGTCAGAACAATTTGGTACGAAGGTGCTACGCCGTGTCTGCAGTCACCAGACTCGAGAAACACTTTTATGCCTCAGAACACTTTTCTGTTGCAAAGCTTTGCAGTAAAGTCCGTTTTTTTTGGCTCAAATAAACGTCAGACACGAACATTTCGTTTCATGCATCAAGAGAAAGGTCAGACAGAATGACCTTCGAAAAATTCAACACTTCCTCGTCGTAAGAACTTCATAACTCCATTAGAAGTTGTCTGCTCACGATCAGTGTTTTCATACTTGACGAGAGTGCAAAATCGTGTGCATTCAAAGCTAAATTTGTTGTCGGCCTTGCGCAAACCCGCTATTGAAAAGACGCTTTTTTGCATTGAGAAAGCGTAAAAAGTGGGTATGATACCTAAAAATGGTTTGGAATGCTTCCCTGAGATTCAAGAAAAATGGGGAAAACCACGTAATTTTGGTTGAAAAAACGTTAATCTCCTCATATCAGACGGCGTTCACGATCTTGTTTGAACACTTAGAATTGAGCCAGAGAGCTCATTTTTCATTTTTGGGCAGGAGGCTGAAAGTAGGCGCCTCTAACTTCTTTTTAAATTTGAGCTTGATAACTTTACTTGGAAGGATACTTCCAAAAGCGCGACTTTAGACTCCAACTCTGAGCCAAATTTACGCTTTTCCTTCGCAAGCGTATGCGGAGCTAGGAAAGAGACAGCGAAAGTGTGTGGGGGAGGTTGAGAGAAGGAGACGCAGCATACGTGCGCACGCGCACGCGATCGACGGAAATAAATTTCACTCAAAATAGAAGATGAGTACAAAGGTAGTCTTGAAGCACAAATTCTGCGTGGAAATCCGCGGTTGCGGAGGTTGGATTGTGTGGGTGGATCTGCCCTCAATCAACACAGGTAGTTCAGATGAGTTCCGAACTCTTCAGGTATTTTACTAATGCCACTTCATCGAACAATAATAGAAATTATAAATTTTGCACAAAATGCGGCAAAGAGTGGTAATTTTCTGGGAGTACAAGTGTCAAGGATTGTACTCATCCCGGGACATCGCCTTTCTGAGGTTTGGCCTGCATTGCGTTTACTTAGCGGGAGCTATGGTGTTTATGGTGTTGGAGTTTCGATAAATGTTTAAGTATCGTCAATGTCTAGTAAGTAGTAGGCCATCGAGCGCGAAGCATTCAATTAATAGCCATCCTCCTTTCGTTTTCCCGCCCGCAATTTTTCCCGCCAAGCGGCGTCGCGGCTCCCGCCCCCCATTTCGAGTGATTGACGATATTCCTTGATTTCGCTTTGATGAGTTTAACGCACAAGCTTGTTGGAATCGGTCCCACGTCTGTCACTGCTTATCGATAGTTGGTCTGCGTTAGATAGCCGAATCGCATTTCTGGTCATTTCACTAGATTTCCCAATTGCGCATTTCTTCAAATCATTCTTCGCCAAGTAATTTTTAAAAATATCCTCCATCACTGGATGAGGGATCGCCGCGACGCTGCTTGGCGGGAAAAATTGCGCGATCAATAGCCACTCTTCCTTCGTTTTCCCGCGCGCAATTTTTTCCCGCCAAGCAGCGTCGCGGCGATCCTCATCCAGTGATGGACGATATTTCATGACAATTTTTTCTACTTTTTTAACTTCTAATTTCTCGTCCATATGACATTGCCAAATCATTACTTTTTTCAGGAAGCTGAACATTAAGAAAATGATAGTCTGCACGCAAACCCGTTTTACGAAACTACACCCCACCGCGTCTGGATGCGTCTCGAAGTTATATGGTATCAAACGGATGGAAGTAGGCTGGAGTCACACGGTTTTAGACAGTTTTTCGTCCAACAATGACGGGGAGGACGAAGTCCAGTTGCTTTCTGTGTAGAATTCTGTAGAATCAAAATGGAACCCACTTTTTTCTACTTTTTGTTGTCTTGATTCCAAAAGTTTTGTGTTCATGGTGTTCTGGAATGTGTTGATTGACATTGGGACGATGTCGCTTCAAATCCTTAGTGGCTCTTCCATGGACCCTATTGAAGTGCTACATGATTTCTCTTAAAATGCATTTATCTCTTCTTCTACGAGACTCCTCGTCGTTTTGTTCACTAATCATGTACTCTATGGTAATCTAAAAAGAAATTAAATGTGAAAAAGGTATGAGAAAAGGCCAGCAGACGTGGGTAGGTGAGTGGTACAGCATTTCTAGAACCACTTGGGGCCGATTTCCATCGAAAACTAAGTTTTCTTCGAATTCCCAATGAATGCAGAGAGGTTATTTTTGCTGCGACGGCGTTTTTTTAGGGCATTGTGTTTGCAGGACGCACACCATTGTTCGCCCACGTGTGTTCGGGTGGGCGAGGCGGCATTTGGGTCAGGGTAGCTTCGATTTGGAATAGGCTAACCCTCCTAAACAAACATAGAACACGTGCCACTGGTAATCTCATTTCGACCAGAAATTTCTTGAGATTTCGGCATAAGGCGGCTTACGGTAGCACGTCCTAGAACTTAATTGCCATTTGTTGCAATTGTTATGGTTAGTCACATCGCTTTAGTGAATCACGGAAGTTCAGGACAGGTTTTTGAGGCAAGACCAAAAGTGTATGAAGGCCCATTTCTGCAAAGCGAGGCTAGTGGTTGTGAAAACAGGAAAAATGGTGCAGCTCGGTGAAAAAACTTTCGGAAAAGAAAAAAATGAATAAATAATTTCAAAGTTAGGGTTAGGGGGGTATGGAACCAGCGAAGTAACGTGGCAATAAAGCCACCGCCTAAGAGAACACTGCTGGGCTCAAGAAGCTGTCATCCCATATACATAAAGGTCAAGGTAGTTCATACATTGGCCATAACAAAAGACGGAGTTTGCAAATTCAGATTGCATGAAAAGAATTCTATCATTAATGACTGTATTCTAAGCGATAATTTATAGTCACTCACGCATATCTACACTCATGGGGGTCTTACAGTACGCCGGACGGTATCTCTACAATACCGGCCATAACTTCTGTCCAAAAGCGCGTCGGCGACGCGAAATCGCGTCGAAAACGCCGTTTTCGTTCGGAGTGGACTTTTTGAGAACCTGAGAAAACCATTCGAATTCTCTCAATGAGGAGATTCCGTTTATATGTTCAGACTTGAGAAAAACTTAAGTCTTCACCTAGTTATGGCCTATTTTTTCCTAAAAGGAGGCAAAATCTCTGTGAGTGGTTACTTTTTGAATCTGAAAACACTATTCGCTTCCTCTCGTCGTCCTGATTCCCAAAATCTTTTCAAGATTAAAAAAATGTAAATTCTTGATATAGTTATGGCATATTTCGCCCACCCAAAGAGTAGGAATGCTCTACCAACGGCGAAACTTGAACGTGAGGATCACCAGTACATTTGTGTCGTAATTCTGGCTTCAAAGCTGTCTCTGTACCTGGAAAAGATTCAAAAAGAAATTTTTAATTAAGCTAATACGGAGGTTTTTTCTACTGTGCTTCTCTGGGTCAAATTCCGGTCCGCAATTGCGTTTCGACACGCTTTGCGGCCGCACGCGCTCGAGTCAGTCGAGTTTCCAGCGCCAAAGCCGACTCGATATAGCTCTTTTATACAGTTTTCTTCAATTCTGTTTAGTTTCCAGTTTCTAAAACCTACCTAGAGTCAATAGATTGGTGGCTGCGGCGCTGGAAATTCTTCCGACTCAGCGCGCGGCCGCAAAGGCGTGTCGAGACGCAATTGTGGACCGGAATTCGGCGGAGAGAAGCGCTATAACTAGGTGAAAATGCATTTTTTCCTATAAAATGAGTGATTCGATACTTTCCTTGTACGCATTCCCGAAAGATTGCTCAATGATGAGCCACACTCTGCTCAGGAATTGAATCAATGCTGTGCGCGCCGCGACCGCGCGCGCTGACTGGGTGGTCTGTAGCCGCGGAATCACTCACCGATAGCGTAGTGTTAGAATAGGATTTAGTAAACCAGGGATAAATCACCCATAACGCTAACTCCTCTTCCGATAGTCTCTTAATGCTGATTCAATACGGACCACCTGTGCAGGTAACTGCTCTCTTTTCTGAGTCGAGCAACGTTCCGTCTCGCTATATAAATATCTCAGAGAACACCCATGATGTTTATTCCTCTCCATTTTGGACATTTGGTCTTTCAGATACAATAGCGTGGAGAGCGCGGAGAACCGAGAAATTGAAGGGAGACCATCGCCAAAACCGAGTTCATATAAAACTAAGAAAGATTAAGAGTGAAATCTCGCTTTTTTCCAGGTACAGAGACCGCTTTGAAGTCAGAATTACGACACAAATATACTGGTGATGCCCACATTCAAGTTTTGCCGTTGATAGAGCGTTCCTACTCTTTGAGTGGGCTAAATATGCCATAACTATGTCAAGAAGCAACATTTTTTAAACTTGACAAGATTTTGGAATCATGACGACGAAAGAAAGCGATTAGTAATTTCAGATTCAAAAAGCAACCACTCACAAAGATTTTGACTCCCTTCAAGGAAAATAGGCCTCAACTAGGCGAAGACTTGAGTTTTTCTCAAGTTTGAACGAATAATCGGAATCGCCTCATCGAGGAGGAATCAAATGGTCTTTTCAGGTTCTCGAAATGTCCCCACAGAACGAAAACGGCGTTTCGACGTGATTTCGCGTCACCGACGCGCTTTGGGACAGAAGTTATGGCCGGTATTGTATGATAACACCATCCCTCAAAAAACATGCGGTGCCCAGAGTTAAGTGTCGTAACGAACGCAGAGCTGCGTGTGCTGCTCATCCAACTCCGAGCTCGAGAAGCGTGCATACCTCTGCAAGGTTTGACGATCTTTGTAGACGACGGGAGTGTGCTTACTGTAAGGATATAAAATATGCCGAGTTAAGGCAGTGTTCACAATAAAAAAGCTCTCCGTTTTTTCGCGAAAATGCAAGCTTTGGGTCTCTCTAAGAAGAGTAAGGGCCAAATTCCGGTCCGCAGCTGCGTCTCGACACGCTTTGCGGCCGCACGCGCTTGAGTCAGTCGGGCTTCCAGCGCTAAAGTCGACTTGATATGCCTTTTTTATACAATTTTCTCCAATTTTTATTAGTTTCTAGTTTCTAAAACCCACGTAGAGTCAGCAGATCGGCGGCTGTGGCGCTGAAACCTCTTCCGACTCGGGAGCTTGCGGCTGCAAAGTGTGTGGAGAGGCAATTGCGTACCGGAATTTGGCCCAGATAAGCACAGTATCAGAGATCTCCTTGAACAGTTTCCCCCGGCTTATTTCAGTGACTTTGCTCTATTACACGGACTAGCAGTCCGAAAATTGATGAAAATTTGGGTCAATAGAAAATAGAGGAATATTTTGTGCAAAGCAGGATTAGCTGGGCCCAAGAAAATACGGAGCAATAGAGAGGAGATAATTGCAAAGGAGGGAGGCGGGGTAATACTTATGGATTTCGTGCACTTTTGGTGCGTTTTTCTCAATTTCTACGTCATTTTAGTTCTACCTGGGAGTCACTTAATCAATATAGCGAATAATCTCAAAATTGAAGATTATCGTGAACACTGCCTTCAAGACGGCGTTCAGAGTTTTCGCAGGGCGACACCATGGCATGTGTCGGTGCAACGCGAAAATCGCGTCGCGCAGGTATTCAAGTGTGAACGCTGGGCGACAATGTTTACGAGGAATTGCGTACGTACGCAATTTCTCGTAAACAAGCAACAGAATTTTATTCTGTAGAAACACCAGCAGTTTTTTCCTGTTCGTCTAAGTGCAAGTGATCCTAAGCTTTGGTACATCCCTAGTGACCTGTTGATTTCGATTATCACCAGCAGCGGAGCGGTGGGGCTCGGTGAAATATAACTAGTGATAAGGAGGTTTAAACGAAAAAGCCATCGCTCCGCGTTGTGATAACCGAAAACAGGAGTTCACTTAAAATGAAACAGAGTCTACATATATGTATATCAGGGCTGTGCGTTATAAAGTTAACGTGTTAACGCATTAACGGGTTAACGCGTTTTTTTTGTGAAAATTAACGATTAACGGTTAACGAAAAAGTCCTAAAATTACGTTAACTTGGGGTTCGGTAATAGCAGTGGAATTATGGCACTTATTAATCTGCTGGATTGGCGGCTTTTTTTTCAATTTTCGTTTGTTGTGAAATATGTAGCTGACCTCAATGTTTCAAATTCCATTGTTCACCAATTTCCGTCATTTCTTCTCAAAATTGAAGAACTTCGAATTTGTGTTCCAGAAGTGTGCTTGAAGGCCGGGACGGTGATACTCTTAAGCATATCTTGACTTTATTGAATGGTATATGACTATATGTATGTACAGTGACCAGCCTACCGGCCGTTTTGGCGTCTGGCAGGGGGCTTCGCTCCCAGACGAGCCAATTTCCGCCTACGGCGGAAATGATCAAATCGTCTTTGCATATAAACGGTCGACGCACATGTTTCCTTCACCTTAATCTATTCTGCCGTATACGTAAAGACTGCATCAGGCTCTTCTCACATTTCATGCCGTAGCGCATGCTCTACATAAAACGCCAGTAACTTTTTGTCACGCGGCGCACGCTCTGCATGGAGCGCACCACGCTGCGTACTCTCCACACAAAGCGCTAGTCAATTTCTAAGAAGCGTCGCTAGCCCTCTAAATGAAGCGCTACTCACGTTCTACGACGCTGCGCAAGCTTCACATACTGCGCTACTCACTTTCTACTACCGCGCACACTTCACATGGAGCGCTACTCACATTTCACGTCGAGACGCACGCTCCAAATAATGCCTCAGTCATTTTCCACAGCGTCCTCCTGAGACCATCTGAAGGTCTGTTTTACAATTACTGGGACCTCTGGTGAGTTATCGATTTTCGCTGTGGTCAGAAATGTTTTTGAATTTGTTAACGAAATGCAAAATCAACGTGTTAACGAATTAACGGGTTTCAGCGATTTTTTCTTGAAAATTAATGATTAACGCTTAACGAAAATAAAATTTTCCATTAACGCACACCCCTGATGTATATGCTTGTTTTAATGCTTTCATTGTTAGATTCGGTTGTGTTAATGAAAGAAAAAACACTGAAGAAAAGCAGCAAAGAGTATGCCATCGTGAGAAGCCCACCGCGGGCTGAATATAAAATCGCGACACGTCGCGAATGCACTCTGGGCGTCGCCTATGAAGGACTGTTTAGCTTATTGAGTGCCAAAGCTGTGGTAAAATATGTGGAAGAAACAGAATGATCTCTTTTTAAACGTCTGGACGAACATACATAGAATCCCAGCCTCTTATCCGACAAACAGCTTTCCTAGAAACAAAACACTCGCTCATCTACAGGAAGTCGCCCTTGGATTGATATTTTTTGGTACTACACCTCTCACAGTCAATAGGAAACCCGGTAGAAAGGAAAATTTTAGAAGCAATAGAAGTTAAAGGCAGTGTTCACGATAAAAATCGTTTTTCTGTTTACCCACCTATCTTGAAAAGGGCCCCATGCTGATTCCAATGATGTCTCTGAAGTCGTACAAGACCTTCTGGGAACGGAGTTATGGTCCCTCAAAGATTGACTAAGAAACATGGTGGACGAAGTTGTCCGAGGCTTATAACTTCCGTCTTTTGCAACCGATCTATGCGAGCTGACCTGAGTAAAGAGAGAAGCTGAGAATGAAGGGAAGAACGGGGCTAATGATTGAAAATCATCGCTCATCTCACGATCTCGAGCATTCATTTGTTCATGTCGGTGGGCGTGTGATGCGCTTTGGGGTTTCAATGCGCTCAGTTGCAACTTCGGGCTCTTTAGACTCTTCCTGGCTCGTTTTCATGCGTTCTTTCTGACGTTAACGTTACAGAGTGTCCCTCCACCACCCAATCCTAGTGGAATTTCGAAAACTTTTTTTCATCGTGAACACTGCCTTTAAATGGTTATCCCTGAAATAAACAACCGAGGAGATTTGGGCGAGGTTCTACAAATCATAGCGTGATAAGGTTAGCTGCTCTCGGCTACTGTAGGAATTCAATGATAGAAAAACGAGGGCGGTTCTGACCACATATCTAGAAGCGCTATGGGGTATAAAAATCTTCAATCGCAGTTGTTGCGCTCCAGGTACTGTGCTTTTATGAGCCTAATTCCGGTCCGCATTTGCGTCTCGACACGCTATGCGGCCGCATGCGCTCGAGTCGGTCGAGTTTCCAGCGCCAAAACCAACTCGATTTGGATTCCTTATACAGCTTTCTCCAATTCTTTTAGTTTCCGATTTCCAGAACCCACCTAGAGGCAACGGATTGGTGGCTGCGGCTCTGGAAACTTCCGACTCGTAAGCCTGCGGCAGCAAAGCGTGTCGAGACGCAATTGCGGACCGGAGTTTGGCCCAGGGAAGCACAGTACACACAACCTATGGCGGGCAAGGCAGGTTTGCTGCTTTGCTACTGGTACGACTCCTGTACGGCTGTACGGTATGTATTTTAGGTCTGATGACGGTGCTAAGCACTGAAAGCTTACCGAGGGCAAAAGATTTGGGAATGAACTTTGCGAAGTTCTTACAACTCCTTACCAAACAAACCCTTTTGGAACCTTTGAAATTTTTTGGAGCCTCGCAATAAACTTTTTATTTCAGAGAGCACCGTTTCCCCGCAGTTTTTGCACATTTCTTGGGATCTGTGGCGCGCGCTTCGATTCAGCTGAAAATCTCAAAATCGTAATTCTGCCCGGGCCCTGCCCTCAAAAGCATCGCCCGCCCAAAAACCGCGTTTGTTTTTTTTTCTCCTTTATATTTTAGCCTACTTTTTGTGATATATTACAATGAGCTGATAAATGACAATCAAGTATTTTCATGCGTTTGAATAAATAAAATCACCCAGGGAGTTCAAAGCGCAAACCCATTCCTATGTTGCAATCTCTGTTGCACTGAATACACCAAATAGGAGCCACGGGGATAATTCTAAAGCTTTTTGTGGAATTCCGTTCTCTTTTGAAAAAGGGATCGTCGAACCTTTTCAACAAAGTCTGGAATGTAAACTGAACCTGTGCAGCGAAAGTGGCGCATCCTGTCACCACACTACGCGTGTCTTTTTGGAAGGCAAAAGCCGAGAATTCACACTCTGCATGCGATACGTATGCAATGACATAGCATGATTATAACCGTACAAGGGCCAGAAGTTCTTCCACCAAGCTCGCACCTTTAATGCGGTGTGACAATTACAAATCTCACAACAAAAGACTGTCCTGGGGTGCGATCCAAGAACATTTCCACAGGAGTAAAAGTGGTCCACATGATGAGAAATCACGGATGATAGCTGAAAGGATAGATCCATTTTGGCCGGTTTCGGCAACCTATCATTATTGGCCAGTTCTTATCGGAAAACATTTTTTTCTCCCGTGGAGAATATTCTCAAAAAACGCACCCTGGACGCATTCGCAAAAGGTTAATGGTGAGTGGTTACATCGTCAAAGTACCATTCCTTAGTAACGCTCCCCCAACTCTCTATGCAGTTTAGCTCCTGAACATCAATTGCGGAGGTGGGCCGTAATGTGATTGCACTAGTATTGGAGTTGCGTAGTTACCCGGGAATGCAGGAAGTCTTTTTACAACGGCTGGAAATTAGACTCTACTTCCATCAAAATCGATGGGTCTTCCGGCAAACTTTCTAACATCCACGGTGCACTTTCGATTATCCTGTCCGAGGTCTTAGCTAGAGCAGTACTTTGACCGGAAGAATTACGACTGTTAAGGAACCGGTTAGTCACTCCCTTGAGCAGAGGAAAGTGTTAATGGACTTTGCGAAATTTCAAGGGCGATATTTTTAAGAAGACAGCAGGACAACTATTTGCACTATGTAGTGATTGCTTTGCACACCTTATTCGCTATCTTTCATAAAAACTGTCAGGGAAGTTAGAGCAATTCAGATTACACATATACATTATAGATTTTGATTTAAATCCATAGCGCGTTCTGTCTCCATTGAGATCGAGAAACTTTGGTCTATGGGCATGGCTCACCTTTTTTATTTTCGGGGGGGCGAAGTGTTCAATTTTTCCCTGCTTATATAGAGTGAATAAAGATTTCGCGCTTGGCAGGGTTGCTAGAACCACGCAAGGCCGAACTCTAATATCATCGAATACCCATTAGGATGGACTGGTGCCTGGCAGCGGGTAGCACGTTCACGATTATCACTATGGGTGATTTTCTAAAGTAGATTTATAGGCGATGACGATTGCCAGGGCTGCCGGTGTGGGGAAGAACGGCGAGGAAACGACCCGGGAATGGCAAAGAACTGGCTGCAAACTGGTATTTTAAAGTCTTCAGCGAAACGTTCCGTCTCATGACATCCTTCAGATCACTATAGTATACATTGTCGCTGTCATGCTGCGGCAGTCATGACATTTAGCACCAATCGTGGCGGGACCAGCAACGGAGCAAATGGCATCTGGCCGTAGTAGGAACAGTTGTCGCGAGTGCGTCGCAGCTGACGTGTCGCGGAGGGCTGACATACTGCAAAATGTGCCGATGCCTGTCGTTGTCACTCGTCGCTGTCGCTCTTGGATTGCATTGATAGATGCTATGATTCCCTCTTCACCAGCGGTCAACTCTTCCACTCGCAGAAAGTCAACTTGGGCAAGGGTGGTCCTCTTTCAGCAAAGATTCACGGCTTTTTCTTTCTAAGACTGTCTTGTCGAAGCATATGGCACCAGATCTTAGGTACACCGTGGAGAGCCTCTGGAGTAAAAATAAACATAAAATTTCAGAATTTGAGCTTGACTTCCAGGTTCATGTAAATCGATAAAAAGGTGCCGCAGAAGGCGGCATCCACAAGCTTCTGGACGGTGGCGTATACTTGAGTCACTTAGCACTCGACTCACGGTAGAAACAAAAGGGATCTATATTTCTGCCCTTCCTGCGAGGCTCAGGTTCTGTTCATTAATACGATCACCGGGTCACCTATTCACAGAGACCAGGAAGCCTAAAATGCATAACCTGAGGAGCCTTCTGGGGGTGCGTTCCAGAGAACATTCCCATGGGCAAAAACGCGTCCAAGGAATCTCGTAGCCAGTGCCACGTGGGAGTTATTTTCACTTATAATTCGTATCCATGGAAAGCAAATTTGCCTTTTGGTGAAGGTTGCTTTTCCTCCCACAACGTCGTGGGAACGTTCTTGGAACGCACCCCTCTAATAGCATGTGGTCGCGTTGAATCTTGATTACTGGATTCACGTACAAACGAACAGTCGCATTTGTTCAGAAAATCTCGTCAGATGAAGAAACAAATTTTGAAGGAGTGAATCGTCTTGTTTTTTGCTACGTGCACAGCTGGCATATGACATCTCTAATTCGGCGCTGATTAATTTACAATGCAGTAGATTAGGAAGGTTTCACTGGCATACTATCCGTGTTTGCGTCTGATTGCACTTGTAAATTTTAATGGTCGCTCAAAGGGTCAAAGGTGACAGGGGCACTGTTGGCTGACTGTGATACGAATATTTTCTCACGTGCATGAGAGAATATGCCTGATCTAATTGTCAGATTTGGTAAAGGATTGGCGTCTGCGTACTATACTTGTTATCCGAAGATAGAATTCTTCGGATAATCAATCGGAATCAGATAACGTCGATTTTTAAGTTTTCCGGATATTGGTTCGATTCAGATAAAGCCGATTTTGAAGTTTTCCGGATAATGGTTCTGATTCCAGATAATGCATTTTTTTCAAATTTTCGAATATTTCGGATTATCCTTTTTGAATCTCGGATATCCGGTCGGATCATTCGAAAAGAAGTGATCCGGATACTAAGCATACTTGCGTACATCATGAGCATGTGAAGCTCTCCGGATTTTTGAAATTTGATCGAGCTGAGTTTCAAACGCAAAAATTATTCAGTATGCAGTTCTGTACGTGTAGAACTATCAAAGTGTTCCAACCATTACTCAGAGACTCAAAGCAGTCAATATAGACCTGACGTAAAGGTAGGAAGTTGACCAAAGCCCAACAAATGAGAAACTTTCTGCCACTCTGACTCTGGAGCCGCTTTCGAGAGTTGTTTGTTGCAACCGAATGAGGCAGCTGGGTTGCTCAAATTTTGAGTTTATTTTTTCCTGACGAGTCGATCTTTCCATCAGTCGATGAGATTGCTGATTCAGCACTCAATGCAGCTGCTATGGTCCAGCGGTAAACATGAAACATGAAACTTTGTGGCTAAAGGAAGGGACCTATACTGTCGGACTCCGGCCGCTGTTCGACGCAACGCGACATGAGGATAATCAGTGTTTACTGACCGCGTGGCTTTACCATGAATACCCGTTGTCCCAACATGATTCTTGATTTGCAATGCGTGTCACAACTGCGTTTGTGCGCGCATCTGCGTACCGGAATTTCGCTCCGATAAGGACAACATTTTCTATCTAGCTTCCGTAGAGTGTTTGGTAAATGGAAGGAATCGAGTAGGTTATAAATCTAGTCTTTTTTAAAGTTCCAGAGCAAACTTGGAGTTACATGGTCAACAGTAAGCAGCAATGATTACGCGCCATTCACATTACTGAACACCAGCCCAGCACGCGCGTGACGATGCAGGCGTGGCGTTGGTGTATGAATACTTTCTAAAGCACGCGCTTAGGGGAGACTATTAATACTCCAGCCCGGCGACGCCATGGCCGACGTAAAAGGGGCGTCAGCTACTTCGCCAAACAACAAATGCAGTACACCAGCTCACCATTACGATAGCAGAGAATAGTAATGGAATTAATTATTGCGGAACGGAAAGGAATTGAAGATGTATTAATAATGAAAATGATGGAAAAAGTTGTTACGACCGTCGCCGCAATGGCGGAGCGGGCGTCAAGCGCGTGCCGTGCGGGTGGGGCGTCAGGCCATTCATACACCAACGCTAAGCCCGCGCGTGCCTCGCTGGCGTTAACGAGTAGTACGAATAGCGCCTCATTATGCCATGAGCGGGCTGAGTGGAGTTCAGCCGCTTACGCGTTGTTCGGTGGTTTCGATCTATCCGTTATCTGCATCCACTCATGTCGCACCATATAGCCTTGTTTTGACTGCATCTGGTCGCTGTGGCCATGCGAGGGACAACTGTTCCTTTTTCATCGCGCGTAACAGGAAGGCGCTCCAATTGTGATTGCTTGGAGGCAAGCGCCCTACATCGCCGAGCCGCGGCTTTGAAATCCTTTGTTTTACTGCTTCGTTGCTGGAGGAGCGATTCTCAATGGTGGCTGGCCATCGCTCCGCGGTTAAAATGGCAGCGATGGAGCGATTGCCAGCGAATGATACGTTTCTTTCCGTGAACAATGCTCCATTAAAGGCAGTGGTCACGACGAGAAACGTTATCGAAAGAGCTACAAAAATCAACTTAGATCAAAAACAGCTGAAAAACTATGAAGGTAGCGCGGTGAAAAACGGTCTACAAATAGAGTTTCTAGGGCCCAAAGAAGCTAGTTTGTGCACACGTGCACAGCGATGACGAAACAGATCGGACAGTTTCATGCCGAGCAGTCAAAAATCATCGACATTCAGAGGACCAGAAATAAATGCAAACTTTAAACGAATAAAAACGGTTAGAATAATGAAAGCATCACTTCAGTCAATGTTTTTGACTAGATACACACACATAAATTCGAAGGTTCATTGATTGATATTCAATTGCTTCAAGCTAGCTGATGTTCTTGATATAAGAGAGGTCATCGATGCCGATGATGTGGAGAGAGCCTCGTCCACCATCAACAAGACAAGAGGCAAGTTCAGGTTTCAAATTCGGCCCAAAACAGAGGTTTTTTCGGGATTTTTTCATAGTCTCTCACTACTCCGAGAACCCAGGAAAGGATTTGGACAGAAAAACGACGGATACAAGCATATTTGATCGCATGACCACTGCCTTTAACATGACAGATTATCGGTGTTCACGAGAATTCCAATGGAACATGTTATTAATGGCCACTGGCCATTAGTTTCCACCAATAGATTGATTTCCTTCAAGTGTCATCACTATTAGACACTAAGAACAAAATTTCTGCCGCTGCTAGATGCCATGAAAAACAGCAGCTGATGCAGTCATAAACAAGGCTTATGTGAGCGACACGAAGCTTGATTTTAAAAGTCTTGAAGCTACATCTGCATTGAATTCCTCTAACCAGAAGTGTTTGCTTGATCTACCACCATAGCAAAGGAAGGTAAATTTCCTGTGCGTCTACTCAGCCGTCTTCCTATCATGATGTACGCATCGGGGAGGTAGGCTGCATCAATGACGCAGTAGGAAAGGTTGGATCGCACGGAGAGGAAGCTTTTTAAGCATTCGTTTTTTTAGCATTAAGCAGCTTTTTAAGCATTAAGCACTTGTCTGTTTCTGGTCACGATTATGTCATAACGAAGATGTTTTCAAGGAGTTCGACTCTACACATCTAAGCTTTAAAGGAGGGAGGTGCCAGAATATCCCCACACCTCGGTTAGCAATGTTACGTCGACTTCGGCTGTTTGGGCATATTTTTAAAAGACCGCCAGATCTTCAACAAGCTCCTTCAACGAGCTCTGAGGATGCTTCCCTGTTCTGTGTAGAAACGGCCACTGGACGTGGACGAAAGTTCTAGACGGATGTGATAAAAGAGGATTTGAATTCACTCGGCATCAAAAGACTCTCCAGGCGCGATGTTTCATTTGGTAGGGAATGGGATTGCGATAAATGGATTGATTGTGTTCAAATTGTGGTTGAGGACCGTGTGGGCAATGATGAGCAGGGCCTGACCTCTAGGACTGCAGACCTCGGTGAATATCTCGGACAGTCGGGGTTTAGTACGTCGCGCACAATACCGTTAGTACGTGCCGGCATTGAGAAGGGATCGGCAACGCACCTGGGCTGTCAGTTGCTGGTGCGAACAGCAGGATGATGCTGGCAACGACCAGGAGCTCCTGCTGCTTCGCCTTTGCTACCTCAGCGTACTTACTTAACGCTTTGTTTATCGTGGCACGCGTGCTATTGCCAGTCCCTCTCTCCCGTAGTGTCTGCTTGGTACTCTCCTCCACTGGTTGTCTGATACGAATGAAGACATTTGCAGCATCCTCTTGTACGACGGCGACGAGGTATATAAGGCGGCTCAAGTCTCGCTGAGGGGGGAATCGGCTGTTTGAGGCCAGTCCGAGAGAGGTGACTTTGTCTGACTTTGCGGACTTTAATTTCGAACGCTGAGGGGATCATCTCCACGACCCATCGCGAGGGGAACTGCCTCCTCGTTGGTGGACCGTGGCGAAGATGATGCCCTTGTTGCGGACCGCGGCGAGGATGGCCTCCTTGCTACTGGCCTTGATAAGAATTATACCCAACACCGGTAAGGAGGGTGGCAGTCTAAATTCTGTCAAAAATGAGCATTAGTACGACATCACACGTTGGCAGGATACGCTGCCGCAACCAGCAGCTCCTGCACACAACGAGCGTTAGTACGCCAGGTTTGCTCTGCCGAATACTGGTACGCCGAATTACTAAGCCCCGACTTTCTGTGATATGTGGAATGATCATGTGTCATGCATGATGTGCCAGCTGGAAGCATGGTCAAGTAGGTCAAGTCAAAGAGGGACCAGATCATACCTGCCTGGTCAGCTCAATTCCATGTTGTAGTAGCCACACCCTTATAACGGAAAAGCTGCTCTCGCCAAGAATTTGTCCAAATCACGCCTCTGGGGAATCTAAGAAAATCGCCAAAAATTTGAGAAAATCACGCTTCTGAAGGGGAGTCTGATTGTTAGAATATGGCTTGACTGCACACTCCGTGTAGTACCCTTGATTCTGTACACTGCACATGAGACGCATTTACCTTGTCTTACACTAGTTCTTACAGTCATTGCAGAAGAATGTCACCTGTATTTCATTCCCCTGAACTGGACTGTGCTCAAGCATATCAACATTTAGTGCAAAGAATCTCATGGCCGGAACTTATAAGTTTATGCGTGGGACTTTCTTTCATCTAGTTTATGATGTCTGCTGGTCTGGGGAAAGGTGCCTGGAATGACTGCGCAGATTCACGAGATTGACTCATCTATCATGTAAACCACACTCCCACACGGCCATCCTCATGGAGGTGACATTTGCGCAAAATCAAAGTCAGGAAACTTTGAAAACGTTTTGTAGAAATATTTCCAGCCACACTACACGGTATTCAGTGCAGGCATTGCTCCACATCCGACTACATACAGCACTGTGGCGGGAGATGACTCATGGCTTAGCCAAGCAAGCACTTCGCTTTTTACGCAGAAAGCCGAAAATCCCCATGGATCAACTCAAAGAAAGAGCCATATCCGTATGATGCTTAGAATTATAGTAGAAAGTCGTCGCTGAACGATGGATATTCAGTTTGAGTAAAAAATATTCCATCATGTTTTTGAATGAATCGTCAAAACTGCAAGATGGCGGTGGAGCCAAGCCCGTGATGGGCCTTGTCTTTCTGCAAATGCAGTGGGATGTTTTTATGAGGCGATCCTGGCGATTGCTATATTCCTTTCGCTATAAATGTTTGCCTGAAATGGTTTTCCTTTAATTTCAGGCATCACATAATCTGTCGGAAACCTGTTCCAAACCGGATCATAAAAATCGCATAGCAAGAAACATGCAACAACTCTGTGAGAGAAGATTGCTGGCTAGGTTATGATAAGTTACAAACCAGTCTCAAGAAAGTATCATAAAGTTCAATTTCTATGGACTTCACATTCGGGCATGGGTGAAAGTGTGTGCAATAAAACAAGTTCTTTTTTTTGTCAATGTGAGGTTTTTCTCTGCAATGAAGCGATGCAAAGTGTGCCATGGTCAGGGTAATAAATATGTCAATCTTAAGTGCCTGCGAGTAGTAGTGTACTATCTACATGGAACGAGTCCTTCAATAAACAGTCACATCCATAATCCGCCCCTAGTTTGAGTTTGATGAAAGGTTATTCCAAAGTGGAACATTTTCTGCAAAGAGGTCGAGAACTCATTTGTGCAGAGAACAGCATTTGCAGAAAAAACGAGCGCCTTACGCACTCCAATTTGGCTTCTCTCCAGCGCAATAACAGTATGCAGTCGTCTGCGTTTTTCTATCTGTTCCTCCATCCATCCTTATTCATTGATGGTTTTGTCCACTGTTCCCGTAGGGGTTTTTCCCCACGTCTGTGCAGATACAAGGCAAAATTAGCCATACTGATTTCTCTGTAAAGGCAGATGTAGAGTTCGCGCAATAATTTAGGTCTAATGAATGGACAGGAGTTGCGCACGGTAGATCACCCCGCGCTAAACGGTGAAACCCCATTTCCTCCAGTAAGGCAGCCAACCCCGCACGACCAGCCGCCTTGTTCATGCGTCAGCCTAAATCGAAAACGGAAACCATATGTCATATATAGCATTTGGAGAGCACAGTTCACACTTTCTGTGTGCATCTACTCCGGAAAGCTGACTTTTCAAACGTGAGTACAATCACTTTTCCACTAGTGGGCAAATGGAAGACTTGAACGCACCACAGGGTCAGGCGGACCGTTGTTCCGAACCCCGACGAAGTTAGCTCCTGCCCCCTTGTGACCCAAGTTTTTGACAAAAAAATTCTAACAGTTTTTACGCCCAATTCTCCTACGGGTGATTTTTTCCGACAATTTTGGGGCTAGAATTTTCTAGAGAAGATTTTTGTGTATCTTTCGCTTTACTTTCTCCCCACTGTTTTGATGACCAATACCCTCCTTGCTTTGCTAACCAGCCTTGAGAGTGGTTTCCATTTTTGTCCCAAAATTTCTCTGACGCCCTCTCCAAATTTTTTTCAAAAAATTTTACGTCCTCTCCTTGTTACTGTTCTTCTACGAGACAGCTGTTTTGCCACGTCCGAGCTGTTGAGCTGTCGATCCTGACTCAAATCTAGCTGACTCCTCTTTTCAGGTGACTTCTTTTGATAAAAGGAATAATCATGATGTGGAGAAAATATAGTCTGTTGAGCCTGAATTGCAGGCAGTGCAGTCTGTCAACAGTCTCTTTAGTTGGCTCCGCTAGAACAGTAGTGCACATCCGCGACGTCGTTCTCGGCAGCCTCCTGGGTGTGAGGCGTGGGTGGCTGAGTGACGGCATTGACGATTAATCAGGATTGCTTTATGGCGGCCACCGGGTGCGGCACCCAGGTCTGTTGTCGAGAACGTCGGGTTTGTAAGTTACTGCATGGAACATAAGCCAATTAGAGGACTATTATGGACCGTGTTTTGTGCGGATCTCAAGATAAACAGAGTATGTACATGCATGTGGAGAGTGCCGACTCGAATGACCACCACCAACTGCCGACCGAACGCTTTCTGACCTGACGACCAGCTATATGATAAAAGGCAAGGTCTCCTGGCAGCCAGTGTAATTTCTTACCTTCGTTATCCGACTAACGGTTCACTTACTGTTTTGATTAATCGTTCTGCCCAGCCGGGCACTTTGTTTCATATTTGATGTATTACATAAAAGCTAATGTTGTTTTGGGAAAAATGAACCCAACTTAGACTTATTTTAATCATAACATAGGTTTGATTGACTCTCACCTTTCAGCACTATAGCATTTACTTACCAGTTACTTTCGCTTCTCATTTGGCCTGAGGGCTACCTGCAGGTGGGAACTGGATGAGGGGTTTCTACTTCGCTTTACTCTGGGGCTGACTCCATCAACGAAATTTGGGGCACTACACCCCGAGTTTAATTAACTCCACTCCATACCCAAAAATAAACCTCGCTAAATGTATGTAATGGATATTCACATATACTTTCAAAAATTAGGGTTTATTTTTTGATGAATCGCAAAAATTTACCCAGGTGAGTTATCTATACCCTAAATTGAACATGGTTTTATTTGTTGATGAATCCGGCCCCTGGCTTCAAAACCAACAATTCTTGAAACGCGGAAAAATTCACCTGGTGTAGACTCATTTATCAGGACAGGAATTAAGCCGGAAAAATAAAGAGTGGGTTCATCGATGCGTTCAAAAAAACAGTGTTACTCCTGATTCTTCCTAAAGACATGAAATCTAGTAATATAAAGGTACCCCTGCTAGGTATAACTGATTGCTATGTTCGTAGTTCCTGTCTGGTGGCGCGTGTATATAGTTGTGATGTCTGGCTAATAATGTGGGTATGTAATATGTCATTAATGTCCAGCAATGTCTAGTCGGGTTTGTTGACAGCTGTGATAGGTGATCGTTCCACTGTTTCCGTTCGCTGCAATTCGCCACCACTTCCAACCCAACTCGAATTGAGAACCAGTCCATTAACTATCGCATTTGTCATTGATTTATCACTGTTGATATAAATCAATGGAGGTTCAGCAATGCGACAAATTCCTTGGCAATAGCTTAGCAGAAGCAGAGAAAATAAGCAGAAGAACTGAACAAATGGAAGCGAGTAGAGGGACCTCTGATGTTTATTAATGAGAGAAATATATGAAAAAAGGCTTATGTCACACTAACGCCTAGTCTTCCTGTCTTCATTCTATACATTCAAGGGACCATACATAATATTCTATTGAAACCGAGCGTTGGCGAAGACATTCCACAGCAGCAGTGACTAAGAATTGTCAATAATTATGAAAATGATAATCGTTCAATGCACCTCTCAGCTTCCACCTTTTTGATACTGAATGTACTTGAGCTCTCAGCAGATGGTGTTGAACCAGCCACAATATCAAGCAGCTTTTGGTCACGAACCTACGCTAACCTCCTAAAGGGGGCAGTGCTTGTCATTGGTCATGATCCAGAGTTAGTTTCTATCTCTCTGTTTAAGTTTATTTACCCTGCCTTTCCTTGACAAATGTGTTTTGATCTCATCAGCAGCGCTCCAGGGGGAAGGGCGGTAGGCTATGGATTTGGAGGTGACTACATTGATGACAAATGGCAACCGATTCAACCATCATCAAGGCCACTCCAATGCTCAAGGTCGGGCACAGGAAACTATGAATTGCAATCACCAGCGAACCCTTAGGCGTGATTCTGACACCGTCAACAAACATGAGAAATGAAAATAACATCAACGCCTAAACCGAAGAACAATCTTTATGCAATCTTTATGCAAATCCATTTCATGTTTCTCGTCTGATCTTCTCCCATCTTTGGGCTTCCTTCAGAACTCATACACGTCTCTTGCTGGGTTTTTCACAACCAATTTGTGAGGAACTCTTTTCTCCCGTCTTCCCGAGAGCACCCTTAGCAGTTTTCATTGGTTGACTCGACGTTTTCATATTCATCATGGCCAGAGGTCACTGTCCATTATTATTGAGTCATAGGAAGGCTCTATTTCAACGAACCAGAGAAAATCTTCCGCAGGACGTAACGATCCCTCTTTTCATCTTTTCTGATGCATTTGTGCAGTCGTAGCAAACTTCATGAGCGCCCACTAACATTTTGATTTCCTAACGTATATTTTGGGAGAAGCTGAAATAGGAGCCCCTTCTTCGGCGCGATCGAGTGCATCCGTTAAAGGCAGTGTCCACGATAAATCTCGCGCAGTGGCACACGTTTCGATGGCAGAATTACAAGCAACTCTGGCTTTGTCCAACCTGATCGATTCGCGCAGATTTCGCGATTAGCGTGCGCTTGAGGAAATCAGCAGTGCTTATGGTTCTCTTCCATGCTTTGAACACAGCAACCGTTATTTTAGCTTTACTTCTGGACGTTTTTCTTCGCTTTTCAATCACCTTCAGTTACCTCGCGACTAAACAATCCCATTTTAAATCGAAATCGAGTGCGATATTCATACTGCAACATCATTTTTAAACAAATACTGAACAGGATGGGAGCAAGCCGATCGAACATCTCTTCAAGGGCTGAAATTGGATTTGGTTCAAGTAATCAATCCGATCCACTACTTCTTAGGTTTGCGACAGTTCTATTAGCCCCACAAAAAAAAGCGCTCCATCACAAAATTCACGCTAGTTACTGAACTACAGCCTGCACACACCACCACACGTAGTAGTAACACGTGATGAAGCTCTCATCACAACTGTCCAACTGGCCATCTCTTCCGTAATGATTCTAGATACACAATTCTCAGAGTTCGTATTCTGATAGATCGAAAAGAAAGCTGAATGTGACAGCGACCCTCCTGGAGAGAGAGTAATCAGTGAGAAGTCTAAAAGGAGCCGAGGATGGAAAGTAAATAGAACTGAACACGCGTAAGGGCGACCGTTAGGCGTGCGTCAGGGGCAACCAGAAACGTGACATCGATCTCTGAACCAGCAAGTTCCACCGCAACAGGATTAGCGGTCTCCCAATTGGTCCACTCCGGGAATACCAGTACAATCAGGTCGTCCACACGAGCCACTGAGTTTCTCTCTCAAGCCAAGCACTGGGAAAACACAGCACGTCATTTTTTATGCGTATCTCAAAGAGGCAACCCGCGCTGAATGATTTCAGCATCCTCTACTTCGGAGTTAAATTTATTTTCATTCATCAGGTGCTCAGTTCTCGCGTATGCTGCTTCTCCTTCTCCCTATACTTTCTCCTCACTGTCTCCCCTTGCTTAGCACAAGCGCGCGGAAGAACCGGATAAACCCTATTTCCTTCAAATTGATATAGCAGCGTGGGCGATCACGCAGAAGTTGCAAAATGAATCCACATGTACGATTTATGTCCTCAAAGCCAACCATGTGATTTTCTGCTCCAATTGCGTAGTTGTTGTTACATAACGTCGGCATGGATCCGATATCGTGAAGAGACTTCAAGCGTTCATTGTTGAAGGTTACGGTAACTCCTGCAATATATATGGCATGGAAATGCACCGAGTTTGCCCCAACCTCCAATTTGGAACGCAAAGCCTCTTCTGTGGTCCACACTGAGATATTATATGGTACGCGAAAACGAATGATCTTCAACGCATTCAACACGTCCTCACTCACCAAAGAAAGTAGGCAATGTTGTTAACAAATAGACATGTAATCAGCTTCTAGGAGCCCCTCGAACCCAGTGACACCTTTGTATTTCAATGATCACTGCTCCTGGTGTCAATGCCTATGGCTTCAACTACTCCCGTTTATGATGCTGTTCGGACTCCTCCGAAGATCCCGCAAATCATACGCCGTCGTCACTTGGACAGAGCTTCTGTCTGGTGTCAGAAACCGAGTGAAGAGAAAAACCGAAGTTTGCTGAGCATAAAGGTTCAATGTGCATCCCAGGCTGATTTATGATCTGTCGATGAATTTGATTAAATCTGACTCTGACACAACATTGGAACATGATGTTTTTGGTCATGAATTCCCAGTTTCCAGCCGCACTACAAACTCAACGGAAATAGGAGCAATCTGTTGAAAACCCAGGGCGACTTTCTTAGGCTTGAACTCCCCCTAGATGCAGAGCGGATCACTAAACGATGTCTGGCGCCATTTCGAGTGTACACTCAAGGGCTGGGATTGGATGGTCCTGCATCGGTGCATACAGTGTGCAGGGCTTTTCGTTCTGATTTAATGTTTGTTCGAAGTTGATATGACAGTCTTGAAAGTTCTGGCAAGTGATTGTGACATGGCCGCCATAAATAAAAATCCCAACGGCAAGGGGAGTGCAAGTCCATTACAAAAATAAAACCACCAGGCAATAACGCTCGAGTTTACTTCATACAATTGATTGATTTTCTTCTTGGGAAAAGGCGTATCACTTTGGTGTGCACCAGCTAAGGCGTTTGTAAGTTTCATGGCCTTTCAAAATCTTTTCTAAATCGTACTTTGATCCAGTTTCATTCCATTCCAAATGAACTAGGTACCGGAAGTCCTCAGCGATGAAGCCCATTTATGAGTGAATAGATGGCCACAGCGTCCACCATATGTCATCAATCGTGTCTCAATCAACCATTCCATTCTCTCTCACGTATCACTTTGACACTGATCCAGCGTGTGCACTTACAGCACGCGGGGCAATACGAGAATAACTACTCTATCAAGGAAGCTAGGCTGGCACACTTATCCAAATGCAAACAACTGCATGTCGACCAAGCTTAGCATGAGCCAAATGTTGAGCTCTATTCTATCCAAGACTACAGGGAAGACATCGAGCGCCTCCCAAAACTTCAAAACGGGAAACTGATGCCGTGTGCATGAAAGTTGTTTGAACATGGGGTTAGAGCTCATTCATATTGGTCGCTTCGACTGCGAAGTCGAAGCGAGTAACGATAACTTGCTGCGATTCGAAATCGCTTTGTGTCGTGACTTGAAACCGTTTCGTCCATGATTTCCAAACGCTCAAGTGGATGGTAATTTCGTGTGGAAATAGATTTAGACACCATTGCCGGACCAAGCCACGGGAAGAAAAAACTTTTTTCCCGGCTCTCCCTTCTTATTTTTTTTTGGCATCATTGTTTCCAACTTTCGTCTAGATAAAAGAGTTTTCCCACAGTTTTCAAACAAAAATAACTCCGAGTGATGACAAGTTCGAACTAAGCTAACAACAGCAACATAAACCCAGCTAAAGCCACTGGGTCATTGAAGTCATATGAAATTGGTGATCCCCTAAGCTTCCCCTACTGATTATTTGAGCCATGAAGAGTGATAGATCAACGATTCCACCAGGGTGAGTGACCACTAATATATTGTATCCGACTTCACTCATTTTCGGATATCCATCCGAATGAATCGTAATTTTCACATGATTCAAAATCTGAATCACCATGAAAGCGTTAATAACGAGTGATCCAAAATCCGATTTACCGAAAAAAATGCCAAAACCATCGCGATTGATTCCTAAATCTGAATCACTGAAATGTGCCATGAGTCTTGATAATGATTCGGATCTGAATATCCGGAATATGTCATGCATCTTAGATCCGATAATGGAGCTGGATATAAGCAGATTCTGCATGTCCTGTTACTCAAAAAAAGCGTATTTGATGTCACATTTCGTTCTACTGTAGTAATGCAGGTGCGTAATTTACACTGCAAACATTTAATTACGCGCATTACGAAACATTGCAAGCATTTAGATTTCTGCACACAAGATTGACATTGATCATCTTCGTTTGATTTGTCTGTGCAAGCATTGGGCCTGTCAGGAGTGGGATTGCTGCGAAATTGGCGGCGTCGTTTCCAGCAGAGCGAGAGAAAGTGGGTCGTGGATCACACGACTTGTCGCCAAATCGTATTTCTGTCCTAACGACTGTGTTTCTTACCTCTTCGCCAGCTACAGTCTGACGGCAAAACAGTGAAATAGGCAAAACAAGCGTTGCTCACAGAGTGCTGGTGGGCAGATAGTAAACAAGGGAACACCAATAAATACGAGAAGAATGGCGTACGGTGGCAATGGTGCGACAGCGAGACAAATGGTATTTGAAACCATTAGGTCGGGATCATATTTTACCGCGATCAGCGACAGCGATGTGCAGATCGCGGCATATCGATCTTCGGTCGATATGGATGTTAAACATTGCGTCGCGTCGCTCGTCGCCGAACCATGATCCCTGCGCTTACCATCGCGTGACGTTGCCGCCATCGCTGCCAGGCTTACTCTGCAGGGCTTACGAAGAAACCACGGTGGTACTGCAGCGACAGCGACAAAAATGGTCGAAACCATTAGGTCGGGATCACACTTACCGCGATCAGCGATACGACAGTGATATCATGCATATCGATTCGGTCGATATGGATGTTACAAACATTGCGTCGCGTCGCCTGTCGCTGGAAGATGATCCCTGGGCCTACCATCGCGTGACGTTGCTGCTGCCAGCGTTAGGCCGATTTGCGAGGCTTACTTCCTATGAGGGCTCATCAATGACAAAACTCTGAAGACGCGGTATCAGCTCCCATCGCGCGGTACACGAGCCTGGAAATTCTATATAATTCACACGCCGTCTCTGACAGTTGAGTTTCTATGCGTTGCCACTTTGAAGTGCCGATTGAGCAAATAGTATACTATAGTAGCAGCAAAATAGTATAGTGATTATAGTAGTAAATAGTAGTAGCAAATAGTATAGAAAATAAACATAAGTAATAATTTTACAGACTTTCATTCTAACCACCACAGCGGGTTAGTTAACCTTACTTGTTGGGTCGTTTCTCATTGTACGCATGCATGTAGCTGTCATAATTATAGGCCAGTTAGCTGTGTTAATACACCCTGAAAATTTCCCTTATAAAGTGGATATATAACCTAGAGTTTCACGGTCACACAAAGGAAAATATTCTGATATAAATGAGGCTCCGATATAGCAGAAAGATTATTTACTTATTTGGTAGGTAATAGTATACTGTTATGATGATGCATATGCTGTCGCTCAAGACAGCGACACCGACAGTGGCAACTACATGCATCGTCACATTACTTGCAGTATGTCATGGTCAGATACTGTTTGCAGATTATTACAGTACGATTGGCTCCTTAAACCATGTGTATTGATTGAACGGGTAACTCCTATTCTAAAGAGATTGAGACAGAAGCTCACTGGTACTTAGAGGGAATCCTGGTGCCATCGCCGCATGGGGGAAGAATATGGCGCGATGCATATGGCAATGGCCTTTTTTAATATGCCACCCACTGAATCTGATACCTTACCTGGGTTTTCTCTGGAATCCCCTGCTAAAAGCAGGAGAAAGCTGCTCGAGGCACTAAAAACGGCGGGTGGCCAACTGCGGTACCACGCTGCCCCCTCACCCTGATTAAGTATAGCAATTGACGAATTCAATGTGGAGAAATGACACTCACATGCTCATTTATGGCTTCAATGCTTGAACATTACATTCATCCTTTGAAGATATTGTAAAGAACAATCTTTGAAAAAATTGTGTTGCAAATACTTCTATAGAAAGATGATTATGAATGAACTACGTTTTATCGTGGCACAGTAGAGAAACGTTTTTTCTTGACGATATTTTCCCCTGAGCTATCGATTTTCGATAGACTGATTCGCATATTACCTACATCTATCCTGTACCAATGGATATCCGACTCCGGATATTCGGATTCCGACTCACTAAGGCGAAAAAATGTCAAAAATCCTGAGTGATCCAAAATCCGAATCACTAGAAAAAAGGTACTTTAATGGATCCGAAATCCTGACTATCCGTTTAGCCGTCCAATCCAAATGACTCGGATCACCCTGATGTTGCTATTTTGAAATCTATCCGTTTAAGTGGGATATCCGCGACCTTTGATTTTGAGCAGGTTATCCGAAATCTGAGCGCCTCCGAAATTTTTTTCAAGACTCGAATCATCAGTATAAAGACAACCAGGGATGTGCGTAATCACGACTGAACGACCAACGAATTGAATTGACTCAATGGATTTTGGGAAATACGATCAACGACTAATGATCAACTGAAATTTAAAAATATTTTCTGCAAGCAATCCCCAAAATCTTCGCCAGAAAGCTTTAATAGTTTGTCTAAATCATGCTCCAAACCAAGGCTTACACCAGGATTGGATACATATTGCCCTGTTGGTTATCTCGAGATGAATGGTACAAAATGTTTAACTATAGCCTTCAGTATTCATTATTTTCTACCAACACTACTGTTTCTGCAGTTCTGGAACCCCACATTAAAAACCCCAACCGAACCTTACGCAAAGATAGTTAAAGCACTATGCGACTTCTGACTCCCAGTCGCCACTACTCTGATTTGCAGGTTCACTGGAACCGGTTCCTGCACTGACTGGTTCGAGCAGAGATTTTTGCAGAGGATACCATCCAGAGGTGTTACAACATGGAGCAGAGCCTGCAGGCCACAACTGCTCAACGATTATAGAACCAGGGATCTGATGATTGGATTGTAAAGGTGAAAATCTTCGATTTTCAGTCAAACAAATCTTATTATGGGGTTTCTGCAAAGTGGGGCTGGGACCTCTCAAGAGGCCAAATTTTAACTTGGGTGCCGATTCCTCCTGACCTTTCCCCTTATGGTAACAAGCCCTAAACCACGCAAGATGCTCATCGCGACGCTAAAAACAAAGAAACATTTGAGTAAACAAAAAGTGCGATTCTCCATGTTGTCACCACCTGCAGATTCCCAACAACATCATATAATGCAGAATGGTAAATTTTACACTGGAAGCAGAGATAGTGTAGATTTGCTCTGTCTCCCATGATTGTTTCTTTCAATGCAAAACATTACAAAATCGATAAACAGACTCTTATTAGGCTAAAATATTTTAAATGATGGAGATCGATTTGGCACGGGATCGTGAAGACTTCGCGTTCAGTGTCGATGGTTAAGTGCAAACTCGGTGCACCTATGTTATAGCATATGGCACTGAGTTTGCGTTAACTTCTCAACAGTGAACTAGAGGTCTCTTCAATATCCATGCTGATACGGTATGTAGGTTTATAGTTTGAATCTAGCCTCTAACAAGAAATGACTTGTTTCTTTAATATCATGAATGTTTTGGAAAACATACATACTCTTCATGTCTTCCTTTTTCTATTCAAAGGGCTTTTTCACTCAACCGTGACTATTTTCAAAGCATAAATTTTGAACGACTAACGATTAACGACTAACGACTAACGAGGGTTTTGGCCGGTTTAACGACTCAACGATCAACGAATTACAAAATAATACAATTACGATCCTTCCTGGTGATAACTCAATTGAATGTCAAGCTTTCAATGGGCCTGCCCTCATAGACAAAGATATGGAGCGGTCCGTATGTTATGCAGGTCAGCAAAGTGCAGAAAATATTCAGCACAAGCTCTCAGTTTCAAGATATTTGAATTATGTTACACTCATATTACATATAATTTACTTGAGTATAGATAATTCAATATGTAACTTACATTGACGGAGATGTATTACAAGCATATTGTAATAGTCTCTCATGTTACAAGTATTATGTTTTCACCACCAAAACATATTACGTGCAAAATTTCCGCCTATGAGCACAACGACCGATATATTACAGGGCACTGATACATCGGTCGAAACAATTTGCAGGCAGGCTACACACATTGGCCAATTGAGACAGGCAGAATAATTCAGGCCTTTATATTATATGTAGTAAGCTTTCATTTTTATGAGTATTGGATCACTTCGTCACGTCATAAAAACGAAAGTGATCCTGCCATCGTTTCACCAGAGAAATAGACAGCGAAATTTGAACATTTTTTCTATTGCGGAGGGTTCCAACATCCCAGCATAAGCATTAGTTCTTTTTCATTTTAGAGAGTTTTTCGGTACAACCAACAGAAAGCAAAGTACTTTACTCTATGATCGACTGATCGAGAGATCGCCGCGCCGAACACAAGTGGCACGCACGCAAGCGAGGAGTAACGATCCCATCACTACCTCCTCGCTTGCGTGCGTGCCACATGTGTTCGACATGGGCGCTCTCTCGACCAGCATCGACGATAAGAATTTTGATGTGCATAGAAATACTGACAAAGAAGCTTGAAGGCTTGACTCGCAGTTTCCGGAACAGGCGTAATCCAATATTTCTTCAGAGGCTTTTTGAGCAGTTTTTCTTCCGATAGTTTTGTGGAGATTTCTTCCACAAACCTCTTCTTCGTGGCCTTCCCTATACAACAGCAAAGATATGAGTTAGATAAATGAGCTTATTGTGAGCACTGGCTTTGAAGGCAGGTTTTACGATTATTTTCGTCCCTGTTTTTCGCATATAAAACAATGCGTTGGCATTCTGTTATTACCATAAATGAAAAGAAACGACAAGAAGTGTATTGAAACG